>WAAG01001463.1:239-14147 GCA_013390105.1 Tichodroma muraria
GTCTGAACTGTCAGTGAATGAGGTTCATTTGACTGCACAAACCACCTGCACTCCTACACAAACTGGAGCAGTGAACAGTGCAAAAGTTTTTGATCAGTCAACAGCATTACCAGCCACATAGTCAGCACATCTCCAGGTGAAACACATTGGTCAAAAAATCCCACTGGGGCACCTGATATATGTGCTAAATCCACAGATAACACAGAAGAAAAGAGCAAAATGAACCCAAACCAAGTCAGTCTCTCCCCTCAAGCTCTTCTATCTCATCCTAACCCTTTGAATTAAAAGCAGCCTTTGTAAAGCACACAAGCAGCACACCATGAGAGGCATGGGAGTAACATTTTGATCAGTTTTACAGTTGATAAGAATTAGGTTCATCATAGTAAAACATCATTGGGTTCCATGTATTTGCATACACATAGTATATGTATGTGCAGATATGTATGCCACTCACACCTTACATACACAAGAAATATTTACATAAAGCATATCACATAACATCTGCCCATACCCACAATGTTTTATCATTACATTTGTGCACTAGGAAGCCACTGTGCACACAAGAATTGCTAACACAGCCTGTTGGCAGAGAAAGAAATATTTACATTTCAGCTACTGCCACGGATCTGACTGTAAAGCAGAGAAGCAGACAAACAAAAGGCTGCAATTCCCATTACACTCTTTTTTCCTCCTTGCTTTTTCAAAAAGTTGCAGCTTTAAAACCCCTTCAGTAATAGGGGCCCAAATCTCTTGATTCTCAGTCATAACAGTACAAGACAGAAAGCACCTGATGTTTATATACTGAAGGATGTGTTTCTCCTCTACCCTGCCAACACAGAAGTTACTCATTCTTAAGGCTTAGCAGCAGCATAATACTTTCATCCATCAAGGGCATTCCTTTTTTGGTAGAGAAATTCTTCACACAGAAAGTCAGGGCTCCCTCTCATCCCCAAACACACCCCTCATCATACTGCTTTCTTTTTCCCTTCTTTATCACTGGTTAATTGCTTCCTTGTTTCCTGGAGAAGAGCTAAATCCTGTCCCTCTCCTACTTCTCAAAGTTCTCTGTGACTTGACAGCACACAATTACATAGAACCAGCAAGGCCTATTGTGGCAATCCCTCTCACAGGCCACTTGAACCAGCATCTGTGAACCAGCATCTTGAACCAGCATCTGCTGCTCATTTTTCTGTCCTTCACAGGAAAACCACATGCATGAGACAACAATGTGCTGGGCCAAACAGAAAGAATGAGGAAAAAGAGTACCTCTTCATGCAACAATACCCACAGGTGTTTAGAGAGAGAAAAAGATCAAGATTCAACCACACACTCTCATATGCAGGGCTATAATACAGGTAGAGCAAGAGGGACATTCCATGGATATGGGTGGGCATACGAGAATAGTTATGTAACACAGCTATCTATCATCACAGCTTTTTCTGTTAAGGTGGGCTGCATGTCCATGTCAGAGAATTTAAATGAGCCCAATGAGAGGTACTGCGATGAAAACTGAGTAGTCAGGCTCATGTCTAATCTAAATCCCTGCTGCTGCAATTTAAGCCTATTACTTCCGGCCCTATCAACCACTAATGTGGTGAGCAGATTTTCTTCCTTCCTCTTGATAACAGTTTTTGAGGCTGTTAAAGGCTCTTGTAATGTGCCTTCTCAGCCTCCTCTTTCGAGGCTAAACAAACCCATCCCTTTCAGTCTTTCTTAGAGGGTATGTCCTCTGGATCTCTCATTCCTCTTCTAATCAACTTCTGGCCTTTACCCGGTCAAAGTACAACTTTCTTGAATTGCACTGTTCAAAAGTGGGGACAGTGTTCCAGCTGAGACCTTACCAAAGCTGAGTGCAAAGTTTATTTCATGCATCTTCCAGACTGCCCTTCTGGTTATATACTCCACATAGTCCATATAGTCAATGACCTTTTTATTTTCTTTATATAAAAACCCTCAAAACCTGAATGACTGTTCACTTATGCTCACTTATGCTCAACTATAATCCCTGATTTCTTCTCTGAAAAACTGTACCTGGCTTCTTTCTGTCATGAATTACCAGACTTTCTATTAAAAGTAGTTTTAACTGTCTGCGTTGAATGCCATCATTTTTTCACACCATTTTCCCACCTTATTTTAAGCTTATCTTTTAACATATTCAAAGTATGGATATGTGCCCAATGACACACTCTAGAGAGATGTGCTGCTCACTGAGAGCTCATATTAGGGGTATCACTGAGAGACTACCAAGCCTCACATGGTCTACTGACTATTATCCATTGCTGCTGTTTCAAGTGGGCACAAGTGACATGAGCAGGAGCAGTCTGAGGAGTTATCCAGAGGGATTACAGAGCTCTGGGAGCTGTGGCAAGGGACTCTGGAGGGCAGATAGCTTTTCCATCAATTCTCCTGGTCAAAGGGAAGGGGTTTAAAAGGGCCAGCTCAATCTGCTAAATCAGCTAATGGCTACAGGACTGGTGCCACAGCCATGTGTTGGCTATTTAGACCATGGGATTCATTTTGAGAAACTTGGTCTGATGGGGTCCCTCTGTCAGAGAAGGGGAAGAGCATCTGCAGTTATCATGTTGACAAGATGGTGAAGAAGCTTTAGTTTAAAGTTGCTGGGGAAGGGATCATCAATCCATCCACTCCTACCAATTTAATGTCAGTGCCAGCAATAGATGCCCAGATACTAGACAGGGATCACGTGTCTGCAGGCGAGCACCTGGAGAGCAGCAAAAAGGAATTCCAAGCACTGCTGCCAGTAACTCATCAGAGTTGACGACCCCAGTAGGGTCATCAGAGACCCTACTAAAACGCCTCCATACATCATGTAGCATGGTGAATAAACAACAGGAGTCTGAGATGTGCACACGCCTGCAGGGCTTTGATCTCACTGGCATCACAGAGGTGTGGTAGGATGGCTCCTATGAGTTGGAATGGAAGAATACAGGCACTTCAGGAAGGTCAGGCAGAGATGATGAGGAGGCAGTGGTGCCCTCTATGCCAACGACCAGCAGAAAAGCATGGAATTCCACCTGGGATGGATGAAGAGCTGACTAGGAGCTTATGGGTCGGGTTAGAAGGAGGACAGGGACAAGTGACCTTACAGGGGAGTTTGCTGCAGGCTGCCTGACCAGGAAGCCCTTCTGCAGACACACAGGAGCAACCTCACAGCCACAAACCCTGATCCTCCTGGGGGACTTCAACCACTCAGATATCTGCTGGAGAGACAGCACAGCAGGGCATAAGCAATCCAGGAGTTTCCTGGATCACGTTGATGATAATTTCCTGATAGATCTGCTCTGTATTTCACCATCCAGTCAATTAAATGAAAACACCAAACAGAACTCAGGCTGTTATACCTCTCCTTGATACATTTTTGGTAAAAGTACCAAATTTACCTCCACATTCTGATTATATGCATGGTACCAAATACTTTTCTCAAATAGAGCTTCTAGTATCAGCATATATAACACTAAATAAAAATAAAATCTGCTGTTTCAGCACAGTGCCCATTTTCCGCCTCTTATTTCCTTTCCCTCCCCTGCCCTCATTTCCTCCCTCCCTTCCCCCTCCCTGTGCCAGGGTTTGTTTTTTCATGCCAAGGTCCTCTAGCTGAGACCCCGTATGGGAAGGTAGTTGTGGGAAAGGTTATTAGGAAACTGCCATCTAAACTGCTGCCTTTCCGGCTTCCACACCCTCTCCCTCCCTACAAAGTCCCCTCTGTTCTGTTTTAATACTAATGAGTTCAGAGGAGGTTCCTAGGCTGGAGCAATTCACAGTCTAGACTGTGCCAAAGCACACAGGCACACACCTCTCTGATCACTTCCTGCCCAAACACAGTCCTGCTGGCTCAGCCTTCAAATTGTGGGCTGGGGACTGCTGCTGTTGGGCCAAAGGCAGGCTGAATTTCCAGGGGTGTCAGTGCCACCCACTCCTCCCCTCACAGCTTTATCCTCTTGTGTGCATCCTATTTGTCATATGCCCCTATAGAGGAAAACAAGGGTAAGTCAGAGCTTTACCTTTAAAAGTCAGGCTGACCTTTAAATCTCTGATAAAATATTACGTAAAAGGGCAGGAGGAACTGAGAGGTTGGTTAAGAATTTAATGAGCAAAATTAACATCTTGCTGGGCTTTGGCTGTGCAGCTTAGAAACACATGCTCAAGCTTATACACAGGGTAAACTCAAAGGAACTCCAGTAAATCAACATAATTTTTTGGCAGAAGTTCAGGTTTACACAAACAAAAGCAAAATCAGAAGCTAGCTATAGTTGTTCTCTTGCCCTCTGAGTTATTATTCCAAATTTGGTAGTGCAAACCAGAAATCAGAATGCCCCAAACTCCATTAAATTGAGTGGACTTACTCTGGATTTACACCAGTGGAAAATATTAATTAACCTCTTTTAAATTGTAACAGTCTAAACCTCTGAGCTTAACCACCCCTAACATTGTCTCGCTCAAAGATTTCCAATATAGAATAGACTGAGAAGTTTATCAGTCTCCTTTTCACTAATTGTTAACTTCTACTTCAAAAACTAAAGGGAATCTGTGTTTACTACTAATCAGTCCAGACCAGCTAGACTGTCATCCACATATGAGGCTTCTGTTATCTCCTCTGGGTTGAAGAGGAGGGAAATTCCACAATTCTCTTCCCTCACATAAACAGAGTATTTCCATAGTCAAGCAGTGAATTGAAGGCATGACAGTATATTTGGTTATTCACTCACACCCTGTCCTGTCTCATTGCTCAAGAATTCTGATAAGCAGAACAGAAACTACAGCACTGACATCACTGGGCTTAAGAAAACACCAGCTAAGATGCTTTTCTCTCAATGTTTCTACCAGAGAAATGATCAGAAATTTTCACAAAATTACAGCAAAAATAACAAGAGAAGAATGAGCATGTGCCTTGCATGGTCTCCTAATAACAAATCATAATTTACTATCTGGTTAAACATTTGTAATCCAAAGTTCTTCCACATCATTAATGTATAAGCCAACAACTTCACACCAACCAACAAACTCATGCAGCTGTTCTCTCTATTCAAGATGTAATGCTGAAACACAGCCACTAAAGCAATCCCAATGGATTTTCCATGACTCAGGGATCTCCCTGGACACCTTCCAAACTACAAAACTGCAATCTGCTTTCCCCTTGTAATTTCCTTTGGAGAAGTTATTCTTCAAGCCTCCACCTAGTAAACTATTGCATAACACTGCTGTGCACACTGCTAACCTTTTCCAAAGGTTAGGTGTGGGCAGTCTTTCCCTTTATGTGGTCAACAAATGATGAGAAACTGCAAAATTAAAAGACGCCCTTAAGTGTTTTTAATGTAAAAGAGCATAGAATATACAAATGTTGACTAGGGCCTTTTTGCATACACCACTGGGTCTACAGGAAGGCAAAGAGTCTTCATCAGTTTCTCCCTAAAAAAAAGAACAAGCAGATAAGAGCAGAGCAATGTCTGTGACAGGAGGAAGTAACAGAAATTTGCTCCCAGGTTCTTCAAATACAAAACATTTGCCACTGGAAGACTCCTGTACTGCCTATAATTTACACTTGCTTCATCTTTTCAGCACCTTTTCAATCTGGCTACCATTATGCATTAGAACTGGCCTAAGAAGCATGAATATTCCCTGTTTCACACAAGGCAAAAAACCTCAAAAATGCATGCATTTAGTTGTGTAAATTTGCAGGGGTAGCTAGGAAAATGCAATGCTCTGGAAAAGTTTTCCTCCCATCAAGCTTACAGACAACAAAGTACCTAATGTTAAAAGCTCTGGGTCAGTGCTGTTACAGTGCCAGGTGGAAGGCATCTGTCTGTACTTCCTAAGAATAAAAAACATCAAAACAGAGCAGCTGTGGAGGCAGTCTGGTGTGATGAGTGACAGAAAAAGCACCTTCTGACACTTGCTTTCCATGATGCTGAAGGATGAACAGAAGGACCTCTGGTATTTAGTGACATCAAAATCTTTGACTTACCCGGTGTGGAGGAAGGTGCCAGGAAACTGCTGACCTGAAAACCTTCTGCCCTAAAAAGGTGCTACTCCATCCACCTCACCTGTAGCACCTTGTGCTCCCCACTCTGGAGTCTTGCACACCAGGCAAAGAGGCCATTTCCCTCCAGCATTGGAAGAGCAATCTCAAATCACCTTAAACAGACTCCCCGAATGCTAAACAACCTTGAGTACTGTTTGAAGGTAGAATCCACCTATAGAAGGGCACAGAGACATGACATAATTACAAACCCTTTTCCCCCACTCTCCTTCAGGCTGTATGATACGCTATCTGAGCCATGATTATATCTAATATAAATTGTTATTTATACATTGCTATATATATAGGTGAGCAACTACAGAAACTAATCAACATATTAAAGACATGATACTTCATGATTGTTATCTTCTCCATTCAATTATCTTATTTTGTTAACAGTTCCTCTTAAATCTCAGCTAGAGTCTATCTCCCTAAGGATAACTACTATCTGGCAAGACACTTCCCATCCTGTTTCTTGACCCCTTCTCTTCACTGGAAAATTTCACTGCTTCCCCAGCTTCAGGTGAGGAATTATTATAAATTATTACAAATTTATAAGGACTTCATTTTTAGAGGGATCTGGCTTCCACTTTCTTGCTGACATCAGGCTAAGTATCAAAACATACCTCCTACAGCATCTCAGGTCTGGCCCTTCCTCTATAAGCTGCAGAAGAAATAGACATCTGTCATTCAACCTCCCTTCATCACCATTCATTCTCTCCAAAAGCACAGCCAAAAGATCATCTTGGCCTAGCATTCATTCCATATCACCTCCATCTTGGCAATCAGTCTTCACTCTCCCTTCAGCACCACCGCTATTTCACTTGTTGTGTCTTCAACACTTTGGAAGACATTTTTCCTTCTTATCATAATCTCCTGTCCAGTCACAATCTGGTCAACATGGTCTTTGCAACACATAGTACTTTCCTCTTGTCATTTCTCACAGCTGCATTTCTGAGTGGCACCTTATCATCCCATATTACCTTTCTTCTCTGATTTATAACAATCTCTCACCTTTCCTTAGCAGATCAAATCTAGATTCAAATATTCTCTGCAGAAGGTGAAGGATTAGGTCTTAATAATATATTTCTAAGCCATCAAATACAACTCTGAAAAACACAACACTAAGACACTAATATAAGACACTAATAAAGAGAATTAAAGGATAGCAACTGCAGAAGGGCAGGAATCATACTCAGAGAAGCCATTCCAAAATTCTGGAATAGGATATCCCTGTACTGGGATAAACTGCTGTTTATGCTATTTCTACTGAAGAAAGCCCACTCTGTAAGTCAGCAGGCAAAGTGGCAGGAAATATATGAAAATGCTGGTGCAATTCTAGGAGGAGGGTAGAAAATCGTCAATTCTGTATCCATCCAAGTATAGCTGGAAAAGCTCCAGAAAGCTGAAATAGAGATAAGTTAATTTGATCCTTCCAGTTAGCACGTATGACTCCTACTAGCAATATCATCTCAGTGTTTTATCACTTCAGCAGCCTTCAGGCTCAATCCAGAAAGTTGCTGACACTTTGTTATAGCCATAGTGGAGCACAAAAACCATTCAAATATTAATTATGACTTACTAAGGAAAAAGGACAAAGCAGAGCTTTATGTTATTTTTTTCTCTTTTTATGTTATGCTGCCTAATACTTGCAGCTATGCCAAAACACGATAGTATTAGCAAATTAGGTGATAAAGGTGTTAGAAACGCATGGACACAAGATTTCTGAACATTAAGCATATCCACCTTATCCATGATTTCAGGGTTAGGATATCATGACAGCTCCCAAGCATTCAACAGGGAGAAGACATAAAATTGACAACTTAGCATTTCCATCCTCTAGTGGTAGATTTGCTCTTTCCCCTCCTTCTGGATCCCAAGCTACATATCTATTGTGCTCACAAAATCCAGTACTTCTCTGCTTTTGCCCTAGATGTACTACATGCATTTCCCTGCGTGTTCCCATGGAACAACAGCACTGACCTATTAAAAATATGTAGTCTTGTGAGAGCTTCCTCAGGCATTTCATGTCTACTGTAAGTAAATCATTCTCAGAACATACTCGGACATTCCCTTCAAGTATTCCAACCATGACTATGACTCTTCCCACTTTTCAGAAAGGCAGTCAGTATGCTCTTCTTTGGCTATTCAGGAGCCAACAACCACCACAGACACAGAAAATACCACACAGGCCAAATTTCAGTCAATGGAGAATGATGTAACTCCACTACTGTCTTCAGTGAAACTGAACTGGTTTACATTGGGTACATCTGTCCATAAGCTTTATAGTAAAGCAACAAGATCTAAAACCCAGTGTATGCCTGCATAAAATCCTTAAAACTACACAGGTACTTTGGTAACATCCCCATCTTCTTCACACCCCAAATCTCACACGTAAGACCAGGTCTGGATTTACATTTGTTTATACAACCCCAGTGATTCTCAGACACAGAGTGTGAGACCTGGCTCCCGGCTCATGCTCCTCTCCCAGCATCTGTGTCCCACACATTTGCAGCACAGTGACTGCTGCTTCTTACACAGCTGGTCAGGGAGCTGGGAGCTGCCAACCAGCTGCACCTACTGGAAGGGAGCCTAAAGTGAGAAAGTGCTGGTGCTGCACTCAGGGCCATAAGCTTGTCCCTATCACAGGAAAGGGGAAGCTGTCTCTGCCACAAAGCCTAAAATGCAATACCTCCTATGGATTTGGACTTATATAACTACAGAAAGCTTCTTGTAGTGACGTGCATTAAAACCAGGGACTTGTGCACATGTATTGCATACAGGGCACATGTAAAGCAGACCCAACATTACGGAAAAATCTCTCTGTAGAGCAGGAAGAAAAAGAAGAAACATATCCCCTGCATGGAAAATCAAAAAAGAAAAGAGGAGTCTTGAGTATGTACAATCTTGGACTATGCTGGACATAAAGAAATTTTGTGTATAATCAGACTTTGGTACCATAAAGAGCTTCTGCCTCCTGAGCCTCAGTACCCTTTGCTTCAGAAATTTTAAACCACACAGTTCTTTTGCCATTATTAGAATAGAAGACAAGTGCATGAGTGAGTGCATGAAAACCACTGATCTAACAACTATAAACTAACCCAAGAGAAAGGGAAGCTTTTGTGGCCTGGCCACCATCAGTGAAGAAAGTAATTTGCTGCCTCAAAGTTTTGGTTTTTTACTGCTTTCAGATACAGCACCTTCTACTCAGAGGGCAATGCCAAGGCTTCTTCCTGGATATGAGCCTCTTGCCTTGGTCTCACCAGCAGCATTTTCTTACAACCTCCACTGTTTCATCCTCATTAAGCGCAAGAAAGAAAGTAATAACTGGGGTGGGGAGTCACCAGTGGGCCAAGTCCAGCCAAGCTTCCTAGTTTGCTGAAGTCAGAACTCATCAAATACAAATAAAAATGAAGGATCTCTCCAGCTGTCGACTGCATTTGGCATTTCACTTCCTGACAGATTAGGTAGATTAATTAATTACAGGGAAGCACAGAAGGGAATGGGAATGGGAGGAATGGGCACAGGGTATTAAATAACTTCCTCTTATGGGCAAAACAGAATAGAGGGACTTTTAAATTATGGTCGCATAGAAATTTGCATTTAGCAACAACTCAAAGCTGCAGGCCAGTCAGAGGCATAATCTGAAACTATGATTTACATGTGGGGCAAGTGATTTTACTTAAGAAAGTAAATCCCTGTATTCAAATTAATCCAGCATTAGGACAGAATGACTCAAAAGGCTAATAATTTGAAACTAAACACTCAGATCTTGGTAACACACCTGAACTTGAATGAGAGTAAATACAGTTATCAATACACATGGCAAGTGTTTGGGGGTTGAAGCAAGGACCTAATACACATGTCTTTCTAAGTTACAATCTTTCAATGAGAAACCAAGGACTTAAATAAGCTTCAGATATAGAAACATGGAAAGCTGTTGCTCCATACTGAGAGCCAAGAGACAGAATAGGCAACTCTGCATCTCTGCTTCCCAGAAATATTGCAAGGGAGCTGGAGGAGAAATAGGGAACTTTTTTTCTTCAAGCCCAGCAGCAAAAACATAGAAACACAGCTGATGTCCTCTTGTTCCTACATCCATTGACCTATATTTTCTATATTCACATGAAAGATCAGAGTGGAAGCATTTCTTGCACTTTTTACAACATGAATACTCTTGTAGGTTGCAGAGCTAAAAGAAAGGGCCTCGTGAACACTGCCACAGCTGGACTTGGCAAGCTTGAGTGGGACTGGTGATGTATGGGAGTACTTATTCAATGTGGTGAAGCCTAGTTTTCATCAGAGCTTTATGTTGTATCCATTACACTAAATGGTCTGCAAGGGAGAGCTAGGCATGAAGGGAACTTGCTACTTCAAGCCAGCTGTTTGCAGTGGAAACCACGACTGCAGTTACTTAGGTTTGGATCTCATCTCCCGGTAGCTGCTGAAGGTATGTTATCCAGTATGTGCCAAACTGATGCCTTGCTCAGAAATTGCTTTGCTTCCTTTGAGGAAATAAATAAATTCCCGGATACTTCCATGCTTTACCTTTCTTTCAATATGAAACTCTTTTCCTTCCTTTTTTCAACTTTCTCTCCTCTGGGAAATGAGACAATAATCACAGAGTTTTACTTTTTTAAGGTAGAGAAGGAACAGACATGGAGAGATTTCACAGAGTAAGCAAAGATCAGAATTTTCCCAAACTTTATGCTACTGGTCACTTCATCCAATGCTAATAGAAACATGTCTATGGTGACTCCACTGTTCTTTGCCTCTGTGCTGAGAGAATTAGCACAGATACCAGTTATGTGGATGGTTCATGTACCCAGAGAACACTAATCAACTCCCTTCAGCATTCTGGCACTAAAGTGCTCACAGATACTAGCCTAGTGTGTTGAGAAATCAAGAGAGCACAGTAACTTACAGAACAGGAGCATACATCACGCTACTTCATAGTTCTATTTCAGGAGAAGATGAAGACACTGATATACTTAAGGGATTAGTTCACTGCCATTTTTTCCAGCTAGATACCATGGCTAGTTCATCGTTAATTCAGAAAGAGAGCTAACTTTGATGCTGTGGCAGTCATTACTAAATATCATGAAATCACAGGTGATGAGATGAAAGACTGAGAGTAGAATTTAGGGTTATGGCAAGAAGGGACATGTGCTTGTGGTCGCTGTTGCAGAGCACTGCAGACAGAAACCAAGGGTACAGTTTCAATCATGGTTCCCAGAACGTGCTGAGGGAAGGACAGAGACCTTGATTCAGCACTTGCTTCCATCTTCATTTAATTTCACTCAGGAAATATTACGGGGAAAGTATGGGCTTGATTTCCAGTGGTCTTATTGTTCAGGAATATATAGCAGTTTCATATGCCATCTTCTCTATAAAATCTGGGCGTTTGCATTAGGATCAGAATTCCAGATCTAGAGAGAAAGAGTGTAGGCTGCCTCACCTGAGCAACGTACCTCACTCAGCAATTCAATGGATGAGAAGAGAAGAAGTTTAAAGGCAGGACAAAACAGATGGTGGATAATTCTAAATTTTTTGAATACAGAGAGTTCATAAGTATTTATGCTGCTCCTCAACTGTAAATAATGTACCTTTAGATTTTACGCCAAAAGTACCTATTAAGTCTTGTTCTGGAAAAGCCTGTGAAGAAGGTAAATAGCAATACAGACAAAAAGTTTTTCTGAACCCAAAAAGTCAACAAAACTCCTTCCTTAGGGACTCAGAGGGGAAAAAAAATTTAAAAAAAAAATAAACCTCCCAAACTGAAAATTAAATGGATTCAAATGCAACATAAGAGAAACCATGTCAGGGAATTCCAGTCAATATCCCACCTGAGCTAAATGTGAGAATGCTTCAAGGGCAGATAAGACCACAAAAGTATAACAGTAAGCATTTCTCAAATCTTCCTCAGTATAAGAATCTAATGTCCTGAAGGTAACTCATTCAAGTTTGGAGGATATAACGGTACTATCAATTTTGAAAATGTAAACTCAAAAGNATAACGGTTATAGCAATTTTGAAAATGGAAACTCAAAAGACAAATCCATTTCTTCCCCAAGGACCTTGCATCTTAAAATAGAGAATCTTGCACTCCACCTTCTTAAATATCATGACCATCTCACAGTCACTAACAAAACAGAAACAACAAAAGCACAAGCTTTTCACACTGCTTTTTCCTCTGTGCTAGTATTCTTCACATTTTTCTGTTTTTTCTGAATTGCCAGCATTTAAGTCACCCTTCTTGGTATGGCCTGAGTTCCAGTCTGGGATCAGGTTGCTGTTATAAGAGATCTAGATGGCAAAATCTTTAGTGTCAAGCACTGCACACCACCTTTAACCACCAAGAAGAGTCCAGGATTCTAACAATGAGCAGAAAGTATCAGAATCCACTGTGACAAGAATACAGTGCTACTAACAAATATGAACAAGGACATGGAGAAGCTGTTCCATGCAAAAAAGTTATTTCCCTTTGCCTTACAATAGTTCTTACAGATTCTTCTGTAGCTCCTGTTCAGTCGGTAAATCTGTACGAGGGAAAACGTGTCTAGCACAGATATTTTTGCCAGCAGGCACAAAAACATTTTGGAGCCCGCCAACAGACCACCATCTGCAGCAGTGCTTTACCACTATATGGCAGTACAGAAGCAGAAGTGATGCTGGTCACATCAGCCTTGATGGCCAGGTAGGGCCAGTTTCACAATTTGCAAGGTACAGGACCAGTCCACACACCCTGCTGCCTAGGGCTTCTCTCTCTGCTTGTTCATTGAAGGGAATATGCTAAAGCCAGCTGTTCTGTCGTCTAACACAAAAGCCTTTGGAGGGCAAAACCTCTGGTCACAAATATTCTTGTTTGCTTTGTATTTTGCGCATCTAGACTTTGATAAGGATGTACCTGTACTGTTACCACTGCATTAATCCCAAGGTATTCACTGCCAGCAGATGGCCTGAGAGCTGGTATATCATCTCCTGTCTTAGCCCAAACCAAATCATTCCAAATCACCATAAGCCATCATCTTCGTTCAGACCTAGTCTCTGCACGTGGTCCCAATGGAATAAATCAAGACAGAATTTAGGACCTATCAGGAGTAACTCTTTCTGTTTTAATTTTCTGATTGATCACATTATATCAAGGCATAAACACAGCATCCAGCTTCAAGTAGCACATAAGCCTAGGATTCATCCTAGAATTGTTTTTCTGGTTGAGTGGCAATGAGAGAAGGAGTTTCAGCTGAAATCAGCATCAGCTTATCATCTCACAGCCACTGCCTTGGTCAGAGTCCAGTCAAGCAGCTGCCATTACACAGGTGGATGGTCTGGGTACATCTCCCAAACAGAGAAGCTTGCACACGTGTATCTGCTTCAGTCTGGAGACTACACAAGCAAGTCTGAAAGCTTGAAGTGGGTCATGTGAGTCCATCACAGATAAAGAATCCCAAGACATTCCTAATTTCTTGCCCTTGAAAAATGGACATCTCCAAATTTGCTTTTTATGGTACTAGTTTAAGTAACACAACAACAGCAGAAGACATGCTCCTGGTCCTCAAAATGCCAGTTTTTCTCAGAAAGGGAGGTAAAAACATACTGAATATTTACTGGATTGGAAAATTTGTCACGAGGGAGACTTCTCCAGCACAGCTATGCTCAGCTTTTCTTGTCATTAACTCTTCCAGGGGAAAATGCCCCAGATTTTAACTGCAGCAATGGAAAAAATAAGGCTTTTAAAAATTCATTCAACCACACCAATGTTTCATTATATCCTTTGCAGAGCAGATGGCAAGATGATGCTATACCCCCTGGGCCTGCTTCAGGGAGCTAACACAAATGCTCTTCTCACTACAGATCTCAGATGATGTTGG
>WAAG01001473.1:0-18371 GCA_013390105.1 Tichodroma muraria
GACGCTGAATTGTATCCCCATTCGCCTCTTTAGCCCAGAGATAAGTTCTGCACCCCTAAAACTAGATCTGAGAGCGAAGGGGGGGAGAAGGAAAAGCGGTGGAATGTTTTTCGCGGCTGTATTCAAAACAGAGATACGAGCGCAGCTGCCTCCGAGCCCGCGGAAGCGCTCCCGGAGTTCTCTGCCCTGCAGACAGGCGTCGAGTTTCCCTCGCTGTTTTCCCTGCTTTTTCTCTCCTTAGCTGAGGCCAGAAGGGTTTTTTTGGAACTGTTCAGCTGTTGTTCGGTCCAGGAACACCAGGACTATCGTCTGGGCCCCCCCAAGCTGCACTGAGGCCTGGACACCGGACCCAAGCCCCGGAGTGGCTGAGGGAAAGCCAAGGGCACACCCGCGAAAAGGACTCCGGACCACAAAAGGACTCTCTCTGAATTTACTGTCTCTTCATAACAACGAGGGGTTCTGTTGTTTAATATTATTCATTTTCTCATCTTTGTGTATACTTTGCTTTGTTAAATAAACAAGGTTTTTTCCACTTTTCTCAGAGGAGGTTCATCTCCCGAACAGGTGTGGGGGGGAAAGGCCACTTGAATTTGCTTTTTAGAGGGACCCCTTCCGAGGTTTCCTTCCAAATTTGCCCTAAACCAGGACACTTGTTGATAAAAAAGTGATTAAAAAAAAAAAACAACCAACGAAAAACTGATGAGAGAAAGAGGTTGAGAGGCAGTGTCAGAGATACACGTCCTACTCATAGAACAGACTTCCTGAGACCGTGTAGGTTCAAGAAGTCCCTAATTTGCAGACAGTATATCATTTGCAGAGTGTAATTCACACTTTTTACATTGCCAGGATCCCAGGAAAACGCTCTCTTCAGAGGCTCTTAGGCTCCCAGTTCCCAGTGTCTGTCTCTTACTGCTTACAGTCAAGTGTGTGACTACATCAAGGAGCCAAGCCTTCTGAGGACCCAGGAGAGACTTAAGTGCTGCACCACTTCAGCTTTCCAAAGTGTTCCTCAGCCATCACTAACACAAACCTTTTCATCTAGCATACAGGCAGGGGAGGAATTTCTTCAGCTTCCCGATAAGCCAGAAGTTTCCCCATGGGTGCCCTTGCACTGGCTGACTCCGAAACCCTCACAGCTCTACCTGAAGTGATCATCAGCTGCTCTGTTCACATCAGGGGCTGTGGAGCTAATGTGCAAAGTCATGTGTGGGCTTGTTCAAGTTCAACAGAAGAGGGAACATCCACATTCAATCAACTTGAGGCTGAAAGTCTGTGGAACTGGAAAAGTGGGGATGAAGATGTGGAGATGAGGACAGCCTTCATCAACAGCATTTTGTTGGTGACAAGAGTTGAGACAAGATAAGGTTACTTCTTCCTCCTCAGGAAGCAGTCAAGTTTTGGAGGTATCAGACACAAAGTGAAACTTTCTGTGAAGGACATGCCTGCCTTGCATGCCACTGGTTTTTGGATTTTTTTTTTTCTCATGTCTGAAGAGCACTGGAAAACATTTTGCTCAGTGAGGAGAAATGTTCCTGAATTTTAGAAAAGTGCAATAAAAAGTCATGGAAGTGAAAAGGCAAATACTTAACAGACAACATGTGAGAAGTGAGCTATTTAATGGGTTGCTCCGTATATTGAATGTACCCAGCAACACTCTGCTGTTGGCCTTAACACTCTGATTTCACCTCCAGACAGTACCAATATTTCCTCAGTGGCAGCTGCATGTATCACTGGTCCCTGAAGGCTGAAGATGCCTCTCCACTTTTACCAGTTCAGCAGCCAATACTAAGGGATCTGCCTTATCCTGGTCCTTGGTCCAGAAGTAATGAAAGTAGTAATTATATATAATTAAAAAAACATAAAAATTAAATCCAGTGACAGTGACAGTCATGTGTGAAGACTGTCAGCCACACCAACTCTATGCATTCTGTAGCAATGCAAAACATAGAATAAGCCCAACCTCAAACATGAGAAAGTAAAATATAGTGCCTTGCAGAGTCAAATGCAAAGCACTGTCTCTAATATTAATTACTAATTATGTTAGAGCTGTACAAATCACCTGGTAGTAACCTTTTTATTTATTTAAAGTCTGCGTCACTACTTTAGTTATTGTCTTTCCATGATGCACTTGTGGAGTGTATACTTTCCTGCAA
The DNA here is from genome assembly GCA_013390105.1 of Tichodroma muraria. NCBI lineage: Eukaryota > Metazoa > Chordata > Aves > Passeriformes > Sittidae > Tichodroma > Tichodroma muraria. Next base: position 2,154 of record WAAG01001473.1, read on the forward strand.
ATGGAGCAGCAAGTTCCCAAAACCCACCTGTTTAAATACACAAACTCTTCTCTGTGCATTTGAGAGAAAAGTGATATATCAAACACCAACATATGTGGAGAAATTCCTGAGCAGGTTGAACAGACCCTCCTGATTGCTGTCACCTCGCCAGCTGCAGTGGAGGGAAGGAGCTGCCAAATTCAAAGCTTCATGAAAACACGACTGCCTCAGGAGCTGTCTCCTGCAGGGCTCAGGCAAGCTGAGTACTTCAGCTGCCAGCCCAGCCAGGGAACATGCAGGAGGTCCCAGCTGAGCAAGGCCAGCCCCGAAAATTTGGGGGTCATCATCACATTGTTACGTATTCAAGCCGATGTGGCTGTAAGTGACAGCAAACATAAAAAAGCTCAGTATAAGATTTTATTTCATGCAGCAAGTCTAAAACATCTTAACTATATAAATAACCACTGCTAATGCTTGGTGTTACCCAACAGCTGAACTAGGTTATACTATTTTTTGTTTTAATTAGGGATAGCCCAATATATAAATAGATTGTTGTTATGTTTAGCTGGGAACAAGGATTAGAGACAGGCTTAAAACAGAACTAAATCCTGATTTCCACTTAGGAAATAGAAAGAGATTAACTTGAAAATAACAACAGAGCTCACACACGAACCAGCGCATCATGGGTTTCCCTACTCAGGGATGTTTGTCATTGACAGTGGTCTGACATCTCTGCTGTTTGTGTCACTTCCTGTGCTTAAAAAGGGCATCCCTTAAGTATTATGAGACAGGTAAATACTCCAAGGGAACAACGCTGAAGATTAATTATTGCTGACACCGAGGGCATACGCCAGGTATTAGAAGGCACCTGTTGTACTCCTTGTGCTGCCTCTCATTAGCAAAGCACTCCCTTCAGAGCAGCAGCACTTGGTTTTCAGTGGTTGCACTGTGCAGTCTTATTCAGACATCTGGAGCAGATCTCTGTATCATTAGGTCTTTGGCTTTAAATCAGTAAAATGACACAGGCATAACGCAGTGCTTGTGAGAAGTATTGGAAAAAGCACTTAAATTATTTAAAGAAATCATAGCTGATGCAGAAAATATTGTTTAAATAATAATTTGCTTCTAACTGTTTAAAAGAGGACTTCTGAAATAGTTACAAAGCTGGAGACTGAAACAATTGGAAACAACATCATTATTGGTTGACATACACAGTCAGAGACCAAGCTGCATTGTGCCAAGCACTATACAAACATATATCAAAAATATAACCATTGTCCCAGGCAACTGTCAACTTCATTACAGAACTAGAGACATGGGAAACAGAAGGAAACAAAGAGAGAGCACTGGTCAACAGGAAAGGCAATGGCCAGAGCAAATCAACATCACAACAGGCATCAGATATGTGCAGAATAGTCAATTGTTTTTATGCAAACTAACAGAATGAAATGGCTCTATGATCTTGTAGGGGTCTTTTAGGCTCAAAGGGCAGCAGGCAAAAAGGTATGGAAGAATGAAAACTGTAGATAAATTCTCCTTCATTGCTATGGATAAGAGATTTTTTGTTTGGGGAGCAGAGTTGAATACATTTTCTAGCAGAATTCTAAATAGGGGCTTTTAGGACACTTTTGCATTATCTGTAGAATTTATCATCCAGTTTCAGGCCATGTTTGTAATAACACGACATTTGGCCTCAGACAGTCTGTTAGTCTGAGTCATGCTTGGATTTCTAAGAAACAGAAATCACAGAAAAGAACACCTTGCCACTATTTAGAGTGTGTCCTTTTTCTTCTTTTTTATTTAAAAGAAATGTTTAGAACACCTTAATCTAAGTTTCCAGAAGTTTGCAATAATTTCTTTATGTCCTTGTACTTTAATACTTTCTTTAATTCTTTTCTTAAATCTTGTAGAAAAAGGAGTGTCAAAAAACTAGTTTCTTACCAAGCCTATTGAGCTAGGCCCAAAAACCTGTGCCTGGAAACACAAAATCTTTTCTATTAAAAGACCAAAGACTTTCCTATGTAAGAACACAATGAAACATAAAAACAACCACAACGGAAAAAATGGAATAGATTTACAGTTTTAAAATAGCATGCATGATACAAAAGTTCATGGGTCTATTTAAATTTCAAAAAAAAAGTTGGTTTTTTTTTTCATTACTGCAGAATGCATTCATTGTGGGTTTTAAGTGCCTCAATTTAGAAGTTGAAGGCAATTTTTATTAATAGCTCATGTAAGCCCAATACAGGGGGATTCCTGTGGTAGATTCATTGTCTCCTTAAACAGACATCTTTGTCATCAGTAGAAGCAAGGGCTGGGAAGAACTGCTTGGCAAGGGGAGATCCCCATAGCAGCAGGGCCCCTGCTGGCAGTGCCACCTCACTTCTCTCCCACAGGCAACGTAGGCTGGAAACTTCCGGAGGACAAGGCATGGAAGTGCATCCTCTCCCATCTGGAAGGAGATTCCACACGGAGATACTCATGAGCCACGAGGCTTCCTGGGTCTAAAACACCTGGAACACGAGGACCTTAGGATGCTGTGCTCCTCAAGAGGACGGACTCAGCCATCAGGAGGCAGAGTGAGTATAACACTCAGTGGAATGTGAGGAAACAAAGGCCACCTTGTTGGATGTCACTGGCTGCAGCTGACAGCTTAAATCTCTTTGGAATAAATCTCTGTTTATTCTAAGAACTCTGACATACAGCACGTGCTGGCAGAATAGGACTGACACCATCACTGCAGTCTCTCTGGTTACTATGTATGGATTCAATTTGTGTCAGCCTTTTCATGGAAATAGCTCTTGTGAGCCAAGCAAGAAGAGAAAATATACTCTATCCACTTTCTTGGGAAGGCAAATAGCCACCAGGAAAACCCTCTGTCCAGTAGATCTTGGTAATTATTATTATTATGGTAAAGATTTAATCAAAATAAATGCCCCACAATCCACCTTATCAGAACCCCCAGAGATGTGTTTCCTGAGCTTACAGATCCCCAAACTACCCCCCTCAGAGAAAGCCACCTTCCACTGCATGGCCACCAAAACAGGAAACCAGCTCAGGAACTGCAGTGGGCAGCCAAGGGTAGTCACACCTCCAGGGCAGCCCACCTCTTCAAAGAAAAAGACAGGATTTTATTAGGGAGCCCTGAGGTTAAAAAGGCATGCCTAAAAAGGCATTAGTCCATGAGGCATCAGAAAACTCTTGGGTAAAACCTTTAGACAGACAAGGAAGTGTGAAAAAGCAAAGGGAAGGTTTTAAGAAGAGCATCACGCAACCACAGAGCAGGGGTGAAAGAGTCCAGAGCTGCAATGACACATCTGTCCCTCTGACTGTCCTTTGAAGGAATTTAAGGAACGCCAAAAATTGGTCTGCTACTGTACTAAATGGTTATTTTTCCTCTTGTTACAAACTTGATGTTGGAGTGATTTCTGGCCCTAAGAGATGAATTCCAAGCTGTCCTGAAGGTAAAAGGGCAAGAGCTGTCATTACCAGTGGAGTCTCTAAAATATGCTACATAAAGACTAAGGTTAACAGATGATAAATTCCAGCTGCTGATGCTCCCAGTACACAGAACAGAGCTGTCATGAGCTACAACAGCTCCCAGGAGAGGGGAGAGAGACGCCAGGATTGCAGAACCCCTTTACATCAATAATTTTATATAAAGTTTCCAGTGGAAACATTTTGGCACATCTACCCTTGAAAATGTCCATAAAAACCTTGCATGAAATATGTTTATGCTTTTCAAACTTTCCTTTCTTTGCATATTCTCCTAATGTCTTGATAATGGCCAGTGGCCTAACCCCAAGGCCATTCCAGTGTTCCATAAACCAGCAAGCAGTGGGAGTGAGGGAGCTTTTCTGTTGCTGTTATCACAAAGACTTCTAGGTAACTGCAACTCCCTGGCATGAATCTGAATTAATGTGTAATTCTTTCACCTATGCTGGCTGCCCGGGCATCCTCTGCTCCTCAGCTGCACAGTTACCTTCTCTGGTCATGGCATATATTGGCATAGGCAGCTCTTGCTCCTGAAAAGCCAGTTCTTAAAACATGCTTTGGGGGACCTGAAGGCACAGGATGCCCTTGTGACACAGGGGCTTTGGGGAGAAGTCGCCCTGCAGCCAAGTCTGCAGCAATGTGACAGAGACTGGAAAGCAGTGACAGCACAGGGAGCTCCAGGGGCTTGCTTGGCAAATGGGAGATGGCAGAAGGAAAAAGCAAACATCCAATGGAGAAGGCACCTGCTGCAAACTAAGCATTGCTAAGCATGGAATAGTATGGAGGGCAGTCCCTCCTCACCCCGTGCAAGAACTGGGCAGGGTCAGGGAGGGTCCTGCAGCCAGAGCACACAGCAGGGATCTTATGGACATGAAAAAAGCTCAACACATACCAGATGAAGCCTGCAAGTAGAATAAAAGGTCCCTAGTGTCATGAGCATGATGCTATACTAAATGCATGCATCATTCTCCAAAGCTTTTCCAAAAATGACAAATGATCTCAAAGCAGATGTTTCTTTATGTATTATTCCCTTTTCATGTGTCTACCTTTCCTCTTACAGGCATTTCTGGCACTTAAGTAAATGATTAACTAGACTGCAGATCTGTCAAAAGCCCAGGCAGTTGTCATGATAATAGAGATAACAGATATTACATATTCTTTTATCACACAGACGATCCTCATGGACCTTGCTGGTGAGATGAGTGTAAAAAGAATTACTGCACAATAAAACTAACTGTAAAAGAAGAACAAAAAAAGGATAATGGCAGAAGGTCAGGACAAATTATGTAGAATATCAATAAAGTGTCACAACAGAAACACTTTTCCATGTTTGTCTTTTTATCAACAAACATTTTTACAGGCAGTGGAATGTTGCATCCCTGGCTGCTTCTGAGACAGTGCCTGAGCACATGGGCTTTGCATGAATTTACACGTGCAGTAGTGAATGTGTAAAATGAGATTTACACACAGAGCTATATTACTGTACATGTGTTTTTTGGGTTTTGGGAGGTTTTTATGGAAGGCATCTTTTTTCCATAGTGCTAAAAGATGAGCAGAAGAATCTGTTGGCATTATAAAATGAGACATGTAAGTGAGCTCACAGCCCTAAAAGCTACAACAGTAGGCCAGAGGCTGGAACATATGCAAAAATATTTGTGTATTCATGTAGACACAGACAAGTTTCCATTCTAGCTTTTTCTATGTCAGAAAAGAAAGAATTTCAACCAATTATATAGACATTTAAATAGCTGTGCACTTTATAGCTTTCCATTTTGTGTGGTCTTGCTTTATTTCGTGTGTGCCATTTACCACCTCCTGTTGCCAATGGTTTGGAACCCAGTTCTAGGAGCTTTCTAGTAGCTCACTGCTGCAGCAGGCACCAAGCAACAATGTTGGCTGTAACAGCACGTACACTCCAGTCATAATTCATTATTTTTAGTTCCTAAGAGTATACATGATCCTAATCAAATTCATCTGTGAGTCAAGTGTGCTTGATTAATGCTAACGAGGAAAATCTGAGGGCAGATAGGCATGTAATTTCTGCTTCATTTAAAAACATTGGAAACTGAAAACCTATATTGGTGCAAAGCCTGTTTCTGAAACATTAACTATATTTTGTCTTTCTGCATCTGTCATCTGTAAGTACTGATGGGTTAGGAGCACAGTTTCTCCTTTGCTGCTGCAATGTGATTTTTCTTGTGGAGATGTATGTGTGCCTAGTTTTGCAGCCACATTACAGTTTGTCCCTGAGACCATGGAATATTTATGGGGATCCTTCTTTGTATTTGAACTGCAGCAAGCAGAACAGTCCCACCTTCTGAAAAATTAAATTTAGATATTATGTCCCCACAGATTTCAGTAGCAGGAACCTAAATGCAGAATCAGTGCTACCATCACTTACCAAAGAGATACAAAGTCAAAATCAGTTTGCAACCTGCATTAAATCTGCATTAAAAGCCACGATTAGGAGTGGCTAACAGACCTCAGCAGCAGCACTGATCAGAGTTCCACAAGTCCCAGCTTTGCCATGACCCTGGCATGGCAGCTGATGTCTGTTAACACAGGTGGGCATACAGAAACAAGCCCAGTAGGTGTAGGTAACCACAGGTACGAAATAGAAGCTTGTACAGTAAAAACTTTCTTACGCAAACCTTTTGCTAGAAGCCACAGTGCCCAGAGAGAGGTGCCAGCACCAGTAGGGAAATGTGTTATTCTGGCATCAGCGTGACCTTCTTTTCCTGGAAGTGCACATGTGACTCCACAGCCTAATTTACCGTAGCTCCAGCGCCTGCTCTGCAGGTCTGTGACTGCTGTCTCGAAGTATTCCAGTAACCCTGTTCATTATAAATAGCAGAGAGTGTCGCTGCAGACTGAGAAACAACCTGAAACAGAGCACCTCTCCGCTACTCCAGTGCTGCAGAGCAGTGAGAGCAGCTGCTGGGACATGATCCTGCAGTGCCTGGGCTCAAACCCCTTGAAGGGAACAAAACAAAGAAGAAAACCTGTTCAGCTTTCCCCCCTCTCAGCTTTAGGCAGGGAGTGCTCTGCACGGAGGCTGTTGAGGAAGTGTGCAGCATACAGGAGGGGAAGTTACTAGGGTCACATCTGGCACTTGTAACCTGTACATTGCTGTGAGTACAGAAAAGGCAATGGCTCTATCCATCCTCACATCTAGCAATGGTGCAACGGAGAAAAATGTGTGCATGAGTTCTTAAAAGCAATAAAAGTGGGAATTTGGGTGACTGACACTAGCAAAACAAGCTACCAAACCCCACTAGAATGACAGTACACCCGAGGGGTTATAGGCATATAGGATTTTGCCTTAATAATGTTCTCAGGTGCTAAAAATTCTGCACTATGTGTGCCCTTGGGTGCCACTGCTGTGGCCGAGATTATCATAACTCTTCTGCTGAGAATCACAGACTAGTCACTGTCTTGACAGCCTGGTCCCTTTAGGGAGTCCTAGCACACACCTAAAGTACTCAGCAATATCCATTTAGCAAAAAACAAACAAAAAACCCCACCCCAAACAGTAGTAATTTCTGTCCTGAAATGAATTCCAACAGGGTTTTCGTAGCAGTCTTATGAACACAGCACTCATGCAGGACAGGGAAAGCAGTACATGTTCCCCTCTTTCCCTGGAAGGGACTCAGAGCCACGTACACCCTGGGCTGCTATTGCACTGTACCTCCAGGGAAATCACACAGGCCTCAAAGAGGAAGCTCAAGTCCTCCCTTCCAAACCTAATCTTTTGATCACTACACTATATTCCTGCTTTTATATATTAGACTGTTCCCACGAAGATTATCATCCCAGTGTATGAGTTTTGGCATACAGCTGCTGTCAGTCACCTGCAATTCTTCTACGAACCAGGAGGTCAGACATGCTCCTGAGAACAGGAAGCTGCAGAGCTGAATTCTTTCAGAACATGGATCTCTCCTATGGAAGAATGGTGAAAGGAACTGACTATTAAACAAAAGGTTGCCTTACCTTGCATGCAGGTCCCTCTTTTCATGGCTGAGAGAGAGACACAGGTAACAGAACAGGGTGCACACAGGCATTAGGTGTGACTTTGGGGGTTGTTCTGTTAAGGCTAGGCCCCTGTGTTTCCCCTACACTGCAGCAGAAGAGTTCACATGCTCATTTTTGGATCCAGCCTTCTCCCTTTCTGACACCCCCAAGAAGTGCTGGACATGCTGCTGTGATTGCACTCACTCAGCTCTTCAGTCACCAGACAGTACTGGTGGGGGACTCTGAACCCCAGTCTCACACAGCGCTTAGCAGGCATCAGCTCTGAGAAGCATTAGAGAATTAGAGCACTCATCCCTGGTTGGGGGCATATTGAATGTGGGACCCTTGGGGCCAGCTGTCTTGAAGTTCTTCATGCAGGGTCACCTGCAATGGGATTTTGGAACCTGAACACTGTGCCTGCCTTCATTTTACACTCTTCTCAAAGAGTTGAACAAATACTTGACTTCAGCTGAGGGGAAACTAAATATTTTTTTTAGATAGTACCTCCCAGGGAATGGATACTTGGAGTCAACTAGCAGCAAGCCTGCTTGTCCTTTTCAGACAATTCAGTGTCTGAAATCATTTAAAAGTTGTGTGGATTCAGTCCTCTGTGTGCATGGGATAAAGACTGTCTTGTGTCTGCTACAGTTTGGAGCTTTGGGCACTCGTTGCTTTCCCGTTGAAGAGACTGCTCCAGGCTCCATTAGGTTTTATCACTCCCTTTACGGATTTTCTGTTTTGTCTGATGACTTATTATTATCCCATTTCCTTCCCATCTATTGCCTTAAACCATATGGGTGGAACTATATCAGAAAGTGACCATCTGGGCAGCTCAGCCAGCCACAGTAAAGGAGATGCAACCTGAGGTAGCATCCCCTGCTCTTGCAAGGGACAAACCAAGTCTCTTACTTGTGAACAAAGAAAGTTTAGGATGTTACTTCAAAACCAAAAAATCTATGAGCTAAATATCAGCCTTTTAAACCCATTTAATGCAACAGGAAAGTCTTTTGGTGCAGCAGTCTCAGCTGCTTCAGTGTTGCTGCTGCCTGTAACGCTTAAGTGTGGACAGAGGAGCAGCCTAGAGCAAATGGAGCCTCTTGTGGGCCTCACAGTTTAGATTTTTCCCTGCGCAATATTTTATTACAATGACTAACTTTTGCCACAACTGCCTTAATGTGCGTTTCTATATGCAAATCTGTCAGCCTGACAAGAGTCCATCACAGCTTTTGGCTTTGAAAACCTCTCTTCTGTATGAGCAATGACGGCAAACAGAAGGCACAACCATCCTGATTAATTAATCCCCACAGCACCTCCTAGCAACCCAAGGCTGTTATGCTAACACTTCTAGCCAGAGCTTGTAAGTGTATAACTTAACCACATGGGAATGCACTATCTCACTCTCATGAGCTCAGAAGGCTTTAAGAGAAACCTTACTTACCTCAACGCATTCTCTGAAATGCCATCAGTGGCTGGACGCACAGCATGACCAACAGACAGTCACAGCAGGCAGGAAGAGAAGGTCTGATACCAAAATATGTAGCTAATTAGCAACTCTTCCATTCTCCCCAAAAGCTTAGGCCTTACCTCTGTGTCCACTACAGCAAATGACAAGGAATTCCAGAGGTGACTGGCCTCTTTGAAAGGCACCTAAACCACTGAATTTGTGTCAGTGAATTTGTGCAGCATTAAGTGCCGATATACAACTGGAGGCATGCTCATCCAGGATGCAGGGCAATTCACAACTTCCATGGATTTTTGTCACTCTGACATACGCCATCTGTGTGGGAGAAGTCTTCTGGCTCCATATCCAACACCACTGGAGCTTCCACCAGTGAAGCTTCTCAGATGCATTAGTGAGGGCAATGTCACATCCCATCACTTCCTGCAATATTACATTAAATCCCTCTGCCTGACTTGGCATCGACAGGTTTTTAAGGTGCTGCTTCAGAATGTCTGTAACCTTGTGTTTTTAAAATATAACTTTTAACAGAAAATACTAGTGAAGCAAAGTTAGCAAAGAGAGGCATCTCAGCCATCCTGAAGTCTGAGGAGAAAAGTATCTGCCTCCAGTGTTTACATTTGAGACAAACCAGGAGACTCTGCCACCAATGCTGTTGATTTACCTCCAGGAACTGCTTTACGTTGGAGTGCTCATCCACCTGCAGGGCTGCCCAACTATGGAAGGTCAGTTTCCATGTTCTTTGCTGAAATTAATTAACATGAGGAGCAGAAATTTAAATAGTAATTAGTTAACTTTCAACATGTTACATTACCAGAAAGCCCAAGGAATGTTAATGACCAATGGATCTCCAGGAAATAAGAATATACACAGAGAATATTCAAGATTAAGGCTCCTGCCTGGCATCACATACTGGAGCATGAAATTGCACCTGATAGACTGGGACAACTTTAACAGCTGCAGGTTAGTTCTGTGAGCCCAGAGTGCATAAAGGGGTGTATCATGAGTCTTCACCCATATTACCACTGGTTATAAACTGGTGTTTCTGTTCTAACACTTGCAAATAATCTTTAAATTCTAGAAATCTGTTTTTTTAAGTTCTTCATTTAAACATAATAAAATGCATTTTATTGTCACTGAACTCTTCTCTGGTAATGAGAGGCATGTCAAAGTGATCTGGGAAATGCTGGCACTCCTCCCTCCAAGCAGCACTGCACTACCCACTTAGGAGATGGGCACGTTTCCTCATCAGACTTGTCTTCTCTGAGCAGTGCATCACATCAGTAGCTATAACATCACCTTCTCTGCAGGTCTCCTCTCACACACAAACGTGTGTCTCCCCTCCTAAGATAGGCAGAGAGACCCTTAATTGAGGATAGCCAGCCAAAAGATTGAGGAAAGTTGTTCTTTCCCAAGTCCAACCACTCACAGCAGCATCAGGTGGAAAACTCAAGGTGGGAGTGGGAAGACACTGGGGTGGGTTTTCACAGAGGGCTGTCAGAAAGCAGTAGCCACTGCTCCTGGGCTGGGGTCACACAAGCAGCATCCCCACACAGCCCCCCAGTGCACTGCCACGGCCACAGGTGCACTGGGACAGTTCTCAGGAGCTGGGCTGGGGAACAAGGGACTGCTGCCCTTGCTCCAAGGCAGAGCAAGATCAGAGCTCCTTATCAGCACAACTCACCAGCACAACTGTTGTTCATTGCAAATCACATACTGAATTCTTTCAATGAGACTCCCTAAGGACAAAGGTCCATAGGTTTCCTGGCCTGACAAATCATGTGGGGAGCTGGAAGAGGAGGAAATTACTCTGAATATTGTCTGATCGAAAGGAAGTCATTACCCTTCCTGCCCTGCCTTACTGTGCCATGCCCAGGGCTGGCATGGTCTCCATACCCTGACCTGGGTGCAGCTCCTTGTTGGCCGTGGCCACAAGCGGGAGGGATGCTCCCACAGCTGAAGAGTGTCAAAGGTGCTCAGTTCTGAGAGTCCATGATTTCCAGTCTAAGAGAAACACTTTCTCACTGAAACTTCTCATTCTCCTTCCCAGCTCCTGATTTTTTGCTTCCTAATCTATTTCTTTGTAAGAAAGGACAAAGGAGAGAGCCTATTGCAGACGTTCTGCAGGGCTCAGCAGAAGCCTGTAGTGGGTCCAGACACAGCTCCTGCCTCTCTGGCAGCACAACCACCTCAGCCACACCAAAACAGGACCTGCTGTTGACAGCTGCTGGTAGCAGCCAGGGGCTGGATATGGGTAATTAATTTTTAACCTTTCATTAAACCAGTCTGTGCATCAGCCCCATTGGCAGAGACTGTATAAAAGTTTTACTCATTCAAACACAAGCTCTCATCAGTCCCAGCTCCAGGAAGCTCAGCAAGTTCTCAGGGGTTTGGGCAAAGCAGAGCAGCACACAGCTTTGGCTAATAATGAACAAATTCTGCAGGGGATTTCTGGTCAGCAGAAGTCATCTTTTGTTTATTTGGCCAAGCATACTGCCAAATGAAAAGGAAAGAGCACCCGCATTGATAGGCAGTTATCAGTGATGCTAGAGAATGTTTCCCCACATTTTACCAAACTTTTCCCCGTGACTTTTCTCAGGTGGTACTTCCTCAGTTCTTACAAATGCACTTCTGATGTCACCATACTGTAATCAACCCAGTCAGTTTTGGTTTGGATGCTGTAGAAGATGTGTCTTAGTGGGACAGGTACTGACCACATGGTGAGCACCTGGAGATGGAATAAAGTGGTCGTATCTGAAGAGGCTGAACAGGCAAGACACAGCAGTTTTGGACACCCTCCACAGCAGGCTAGCCGCCTGTACCTTGAATTCTGTTCTATTTGCAGCTGAGCACTCCTAAGGTGCAATGGCTCACAGGTAACAGGAAAAAACAGCTGGAGAATGCCAGGCTTGCTTGAACTCTGGGCACACTCATGACTCAGTGAAAGAACAAAAGGCCAAACTTGAAGCATTGATCCTCTTCTGCTCAGTTCTTACCCAAGGATTTCAGAAGTGTGGCCTGAAAGAAATTTTGTGTGTGGCCTCAAGATTTTATTGTCTAACTGTAATGCAGTAAGAATTAATTGCGTCCCATGGGACTTTGACCCTCCCAAATGAAACTCCAAGATCCTGGATCCTGATAGAATGATGCAAAGTGGCCAAATTTGGTAGTGGATAGAGTTGGGGCCTTCCATACCACTGAGGGAAAGTTTGAAGGTTATAATGCGGTGGAACAACCTCTTCAAACTATTACAAGACATTGTAATTTATAGAAGTGCTCAGGCTTAAATCACTTACAAGATCCTACTGACTTCTGCTAGTCCTGGAAATGAAAGGAACAGAGCATTTCTATGCAGGCATTTCTACTTTTTCCTCTTGGCTTGTAACCGAGCTTTGGCCAGCATCAGCCAGATGTGCAGAGACACAGATGCCCTGAAACTCAGTATTATAGAACTCAGTGTTCTTCCCATGTTCAGAAATCACAGCCCCAAGCTGAGTGCACAGGCATACTCTGCAATGCCTGGGGAGAGCTGAATACTTCAGCTGGGGTCCACAAATGACTACGGCATGAGAAAGGAAAGACGCAAGGGCATTTTAATCATGGTGCCGAGTCTTTGACAACTAAACACCAACCTGAGATTATCCTCAGGGAATTTATCAGTTGGGGTGGGTGTTTAGTGTGTTCAGATGTCTCACAGCTCAGCCTGCAGCTGCAAAGTGGTTTCAGGACTCGCAGTTTTTCAGTGCCTATAGCAGGACTAGGGCAGTACTTAGGTACCCAGATTCCTTTGCCTCTGTAACCCACAGTGTCTGCACTTGTTTCCTGGAGCTGTCAGGTGCCCACGGTCAGGTGGGGCTGCAGCTTTGATTTACAAGCTCTGGTCATTCCCATGAGTTATCAGCCTGCATGGCTGGACTATCCCTCACCAGGAGGTATGATCCCATCATAACTCAGGACAGAGCCGGTCACCAGATCGAGATATCACTGATTTCAATGCAGAAACAGAGACTATGCTTTATTGCTGCCTGGAAGGAGTGATCAGATTCACCCAAAGTCTGCTTTGTAGCAAAGTCACCTTCCTGGTAACAGGGGCTCCCGACGCATGACTGATCTTTTGCCACCTTTGCGAGTCCGCCGGGCCAGATCTCCACACCCCGGCGCTCCCGGGCCAAGGCTCTGCAGCCTCCTCGCTCGCAGCGCTGGGACCGAGGGACCGCGAGCTGCTGCTGCCACCCTCAGGTCACCCTCCCCGGAAACCTCGCTTCCTGCCTTCGCTGAGGGCTCTGCAAACAGGAAGGAAATGAAAAGCGAACGCAGCAGAGCTGCTGCGGGTAGGACTCTCACACCTTGTCGGCGTGTTGGCATTGCTTCCTGCCGATACGCCAACAGGTTTAACCTAACATGTTCTGTGTAAGAGCAGGAGCAGAGGCATCTCTGACGTAAAAGGGTGGAGCAGGAGGACCAGCAGGGCCACACTCATAAAATCACAGAGTTGTTTAGGTTGGAAAGACCTCCAAGATCATAAACTCCAACTATTAATCCAGCACTGCCAGGGACAGCAATAATCATGTCCCCAAGTGCCACTCCATCCCTTTCCCAGGCAGACTGTTCCAGTGCTTGAGTACCCTCACGGCTGAGCCTCAGGAGGGGAATGGGGCTGCAGTGCAGACCTGCAGGCAGGGAGCAGCACACAGTCCCTCTCTGCTGCATAATGCCTCAGCTCTCTCAAAACCAGCCCAGCACACCTGGGCAGCCAGCCAGACAACTGCATCCAGCCCGCAGGAACACACAGTTCAAAACAAGCTGTGCCTGCCCCAGGAGCATGATATCTGCAAGGACTGAAACTACAGGAGGGAAACTGGAAACCAGAGCTGAAGAAGGAGGTGGACTCAAGTCACCTTAATTGCCCACTGCCAACACCCCAGGTAAATCCCCGGCTGAAATGAGACGCTCACACCCTTGCACTTCTCTTACCCAGCAATAGCTTTGCATTTGCAGCCAGAATCACTTCTGTGGCCAAAGCTGGACAAAAGCACAACATCAATGCTAATTGCTTTTTTACAAATGTTTTGCTTGCATTTATTTATTTGCCACCAGGTACCGCCTACATCATCTTGTACCAGCTGAGGGGCATAGGCCTTGACGAAGGTGAGATGAGAGAGCAACAGGGGAGAGAACTTCCAGTACTGTGAGGCAGGGTACACAAGGGTACAGGTTACTACTCCAAAGGCAAGCAATGTGCCTTCTCACTTCCAGAGCTGCTGCACTGCAGAAGGAGGGATGAACTTGGCGGGGAGGACTTGGTTTGTGGCAGTCCCTTGCAGCCAGGGGCTTGGCTTTTACTGCCTGGCCAGTTAAACAAAAAACAACTTGAAGGTGGGCCAAATCTTTGCTTTTATTGCTCTCCTGCCACACCTGTGGTCTTTTCAGCACTCTGATACCTCTGCAATTCTCCTAGGGAGAGGAAAAGAAATTGTCTGAGGATAACTTTTACAGTTATGGCACATCTCAGTGCAGAACTAAATAAGCCCTGTCCTGGGGGAAATTTCATGTCCTCTTGAGATTGCATGCTCAAGGTGAATGCTGGTAAGATTTTTCTTGGAAGCTTCTTCCCAGAAGTTGCTTGCATGCCAAGGTAAGGGAAAAGCAGAAATTATTTTCTAAACAAGTTTTATTCATAGGAGTGTCAAGTTCAGCAATATTTTCATCTCCAGCATGTTCTTCCTTTCTAATACTGTCTGCTGGTTTCTGAGACCATCAAGGTAATTTCTGGGTTGTATTCAGCTTTCAAATCAAAGGTGAGTTTTTCTGCAACACTTCAGCAGTTTCTTCAACAGCTTCTCAGACCATTAAACATTGCAACATCATTGGGAGGAGATACACAGATTACTATTGCTTTTGAGTTAAGCTTTTCTTTATTGTACAGCTATGCAAAACAACACAGTTTGTCAATGGCTAGACAAAGAGTAGAGTCATTGCTAAAAGCATCTTAATGAAAGCTGGGGGTACAATTTCAAGTGGCTCTCGGGTTTAGACAATCTTCCACTGTTTGTCTGCATGCCGCAGGCTCCTTGGTTAACTCTGGCTTCTGGAAGCTGCCAACACAGTTAGAAAAAGACCTCACAACTCTTTTCAGGCTGCTGATTTCATCCTGGTCATATTGAGTTTTCCTCCACAAAGCAGGATTCCTGAACTCTTTCATCATGTCAGGTTTTAAAACCTCACTGCTCCTGAGCAGATTCTTTTGTTCTACATCTGTCACAGATCTTAGACCCCAAGGAGCCCTTGACAATAGTTGGTGACCATTAGTCAGTCACAAGCCTTGCAGATCCGTACTTTCTCCATATTCCTAATACAGTCCAGGAGATCATTTACATTGGGAGGAGCCTTAAGAGGTCCTCTAGTTTAACCTTCTATTGAGAAAAGGACCAACTTCAATATTAGATCAGGTTACTCTGGATTTTGTTTCAGTCTGGTTTAAAAAAACTGCTAAGGATAGAGCTTCCACAGACTTCTGGAAGGCTTCTTTCAATGTTAATCTCTTTTTCTGTGTGGGGTGATTGTTATTATTAGTAGTAGTATTAATATTAATATTAGTATTAGTATTATTTCCAGACAGATTTTAGATTTTCTCATTCTACAGTCAATAACTATCTCCTCTTTCGTTGTGCACCTCTGATAAGAGTTCAGATCCACCTTCTCTCTAAACCTCAGGCTGGATTACTGATTTCTCCCATATACAGCCAAGTGTTGCACGGAATTTGGCTAACTTACCTTCACATCACTGCTGTCTCATGAAGAGTTCCTAACTGCACTTATGAGGTGGAGCATAGATACTAAAGATAGCAATTAAAAGTCACAGAATCACAGAATAAGCTGAGTTGGGGGTGAGCATCAAGATCAGTGAGTCCAACTCCCAGCCCTACACAGGACCATCCCCAAGAGTCACACCTTGTTGAGCCTTTAGGAGGTCATGCTGCAATGAAAGTTGTAAACTTTTTCATCTGGATTATACTTTCGAATTTCCAGTGATTCACAAATCAATGACTCTAAAAGCTTACAGACACGAGCTGAGAGGAAACAATTGCTTTGCCAGTGACTCCATGGGTGGATTGGGTTTTGAGTAGGAAGATTTTGGCAGCAGGGGGGCTCCAGGTGTGGCTTCTGTGAGAAGCTGCTTAAAGGTTCCCCCACGCCTGATAGAGCCAATGTCAGGCAGCTCCAAGACAGACCCACAGCTGGCCAAAGCTGAGTTAATCAGGAATGGTGATGAC
>WAAG01001480.1:0-15033 GCA_013390105.1 Tichodroma muraria
TTCACCTTCCAGCTTGGTCACAAAAACTCCAAGCTTACAGGTACTTCTAGTAAATTCAGGCATTTTTATTTCCTTTCTGAATTCCTATGCTTTGATTTAAATTATCAATCTTCTCTGCCGCTCAGAGGACTAATGAGTATTTTGATTATACAAATTCTTGTGCTTCAAGTCTTACTGACTGTGATGAGGAAATGCAGAACACATCTTGCTATGCAATTAGACAAGGTTTAAGGGTTGCTGCTTCTAACTCTTTTAAGGTATTTTTTTTATTGTACAACTGGCTCCAAATGAATCTTTACTAGTTTTGCATAGTCTTCCAAAAACCATGTAGAAGCTCCTGAAATGTCTTATTTTTCCACTATGCTATGCACTGCTTTTTCCCATTCTCCTAGTGTACTGCCAACTCATTCTGAGGAAGAACAAAGAAAACTTTTCTCAGCTCACTGAATCTGAATGCTGCCCTTCTGCCTCCTACAAACCAGGAAAATTTGGGAAATACCATGTGGCAATCCTGAAACATGCAATCACTATAAACCCAAATGGAAAATAATACCAAAACCATGGTGCTCCTTAGAGCCTTAAAACAAAAATGACAAAAATGCAGAAATGAGTGTTGAGAAAAAGGCTGTCTTAGCTGGGTATTCTGAACTGACAATATGGTAATACAATACAGAAAACATACAACCTTCAAAGAGATGTTCCAAAGCTTTTCCTGAAACAGGATTATGCAGCACCAAACAACACAAAATCTTCATATCCCCAAAAAGACACATACCCTCCCTGAAAGAGAAACTGCTTTAACCACTCTTGAGATGCCAAGGTCGTACAGACAGAGCACACTTCCCTCCGCTTCCTCCAAGCCAACCAGGAGTCCAGTCCTCTTCTGCCAAGAAAACTCCTTCACCACGCGCACGGTGGGCGGCTGCTCGTGCACTCCGCTGAAGCGATAGGCAGAGAGCCGCTCTCCCGTCACCGAGTTCACCACCTCCAGCTGGGGGCCACACGCCAGCCACGCCAGGCCGCTTCTGCCTGCACGGGGAAAGAAACACCACTGAACAAATCCCCAGCAGAAGAACCGAAACAACAGCAACCCCGCGGGCACTGGGCCTGCCTACACCCCGACTATTATTTTAAACCACCCCTTGCAGTCCTCAACCGACGCATCTTAAAATTAATAACCCCATTCTTTTGCATTTGTACTTGTCATTCCTGCGCTCCAGAACGCTGACTGTTTGGGATAAAGATTACAATAGACTGACCTCTAGTCTGGACACCACACTTGGCTTGGTTTTGCTAGAAAACACCTCAATACGTACAGGAATGCAAGTCTCAAAGCATACTTCCAACACAGCCCATCTAAACCAATTCCTTTCCACTTCAAGATTTCTGCTTGACACGTGACTGCTTGGGACAAGGATTTGGACAGGAAATTATCTTAGAGTGGGAACTGCATGCGTAAATTTCAACTTTTACACCCGCCAATCCCAGAAAGAATTTAACAAGCGTTGTTTCGCTGAAGAATTTAACACTTGCTCCTTTACCGAGGAACTTCAAGCTCAAAGGAAGGACTAGCTCCAGTACTGCACATACAGTCAGGTAGATAAGATTCTACCTGGTCTTAACAGAAGCCCAGACACCCAGACAGGCATCCAGCTCTACCTTCAGATCACCTAGCAAGTCAACTGCCTAATTTGCTTAGCTGCTGTCAGACACTCTCACTGGGTCCTCACCTGCATCCTATTATATACCTTGGAAATACATGGGCAGGGCTTAACAGAGCTGTCCTCCTTCCATTTTTTATTTAGATTAGAGAAGAAAAAGGAGCATATTGTGTCTCTGTAACTATATCTGCATGGGATGTTATGATGGACGGAGAGCTTGAGCTGGTACAAAGAAATTTGTCCCAAAACCAACGCTATTTCTTCTTTGAAAACTGCTTTCTATTTCATTNAGTCTAGGGTGATCTCATCTTCCCCAAGTGCCTCAACAGTCACCTCTGGAAACTGCAGCAGACTGCTCGTTACCTGAGCCGTTAGGTCTCGCATTCTTCACTGTAAATAAAGAAAAAAAGGCAAAAATAGTCCCATGTCAGCCATAAATATCTTTGAGACTGACCCAAGCTTCATCAGTATGCAGTGACAAATCTCCCATACATCATTTGTAGCTCTTTTTCGCTTAAAAGAAATAGCACTTTGGACAGTTTTTCATCTCACAGCAGAGCAAAAGGAGAATCTTGTGCTTTTCCTGATGCCTATGGGATCAACAAAAAGTGACACAGAGATAAAAACGTAACAGGGAATAGAACAACACACAGAGTTCAAGTCTACTCATACAGGTTAGCAAGATGTGATCTCAGAAAAATCGTATTTCAAAAAGTTTGTGCTCTCCAGGAAGCATAAACCTACAGCAGAACATAAAAAGTAGAGAGGATTTCAGCACTCTTCTAATAGCCCCCAACAGCTAAGATCCTGTATTAGGTGCAGACCAAAGGTTTGATTTTCCTTTAAGTGAGAAAGCAAACAAAACCAACACAGAGCAGAATTGGACATTAGAGCAAATTTACTCAGCTATCTGCTGTGGCTCGTCTGTCACAACTCTGGTTTCATTCAGGAGTTGCACCCTGTCTAACATAGTTAAGCAAGCAAAAGTTCCTAAAGTCTGTGCTGGGTCAATGTTTGTCCCCATATAATTTCCTTTACCCGAACAGACAGACACAGGTGCCAATGGGCTCAGTACAGAACACAGCAGTGTGATATTTCACTGCTTGTCCCTCCCAGCACAAGTTCTAGAATCTTGGCTTTATAACAGAATTCTAGAATGGCCCTCTGGAACCACAGGCAGTCATCTCATCCAAGTGCCTGGCTGCTCAAGCCATCAGCTAGAGCAGGCTGCTCAAAGCTGTATCCAGATGGATTTGGAACATTTAACTCTCCAACAGGCTTCTCTTCTCCAACCAGTAACCCGACAAGATCAACTGCAGAAACATCTGCAACCCACGCAACAGGGCCTGGTGTTCGGTTACTCTCTCCTGCCAGTTTAAGGATTCTATTCTCTCCACCACACCGGTAAACCAGCATCACATCAGGAAAGGCCTGTCACCACTGTTTCTCCAAAACTCTATCTGCCACCTTAATTCCCAGAGCAGGAAGTCAGGCGATCCTTGGCAGTCAGGCAGCACGCCCTCCTGCGGCCGCGCTCCAGCCGGCCTAAGCGGCAGCCATGTTGTTGCCCGGCCCGGGCAGCGCGCACGCCCCGCCTCTACCGGCGGGGCAGAGCTGGTGTTGGCCGCTTCCAGAAACAACGTACCCACCGCGGGCGGCCGTACCCGCGGGGTGCGAGACTGATGCTCGGCTCTGGGACAGCATCCGGAGGAAGGCAACGAAGATGGGCCTAGGGGGCCCTAGGGCCGAAGCTGTATGAGGAGTGTCTGAGGTTACTGGGCCTGTTCAGTGGGGAGGAGAGTGAGGGGAGACCTCATGGCAGTCGACGGCTTCTTCGTGAGGGCAAGAGGAGGGGCAGGCACTGATCTCTCCTCTCTGCTGACCAGTGACAGAACCAGAGGGAAAGGCCTGAAGTTGTGTCAGGGGAAGTTTAGGCTGGGTATTAGGAAAAGGTTCTTCATGCAGAGAGTAGTTGGGCACTGGAACAGGCTCCCCGGGGAAGTGGTCACAGCACCGGCCTGACAGAGCTCAAGAAATGTTTTCACAATGCTCTCAGGCACGTGGTGTGACTCTATGGGATGGTGCTGTGCAAGGTCAGGAGTTGGACTTGGATGATCCTTGTGGGTCCCTTCCAACTCAGTTTATTCTGTGATTCTGTGTGAGAACACGTGCTACATTTTGGTGTTCAGTTTCAGGGTTACAGAAATGTAGGTAACACTACCTAACACATCAAACCAATGAACAGACGTACATTACACTTAGGTGAATGTTAATAAGGAGAGAGAAAAAAACTGACCAGCCTACAGCAGTGTATTAGCAGAAACTGAATTTAGTTGTTTCTTTGGATAAGATCTTACCTGGCCCATGTAACTGTTGGGTCCTGCCGAATTGAGTACACCATTCTTGTCCTTAAAGGAAGACACCGTGGTCAGAAGCCGCAACAGGTCACATCAAAAGCAGGTTTTTTTCTGTGCCCTAGACTCCTGGGGTCTTACATGCTTGTGTTGTTGGTTTTCACAGAAATCACACTCCCACCTCCTCCATCCTTCTCTCACTGTTATTAAAATCCCAACTGTAGCATCAAAATACAAGCAAGCAGTCATTCGCTAATAATCAGGTTTAAACAGATTCCTGCAGCAATGCACAGCACATCAATGCCTGCTCTGAGTCATGACACAGCCAAGGAGGAACTGACCTGAACGGAAACATCAGTAACCGTAACTTGTGTTTTTCCCTCTACCTCACATATTGGTCATCCACACAGCCCAGTGCTGGAAAATGCATTTTATTTTAGGAATAGCTTTAATTCAACAGGAACCACAGAACGTTTATCTTCAAGCATATCAAAGAGACTCGTTGACTATTTTGGTGAAAAAAGCATTCCTGGAACAGAAACCCAGAAGTTTGCACAGAAGACAAAAGTACCAACAAAAGAAACAAACACTGTCCTATTACCTAAAAATCTATTATTTTAGTATTTTCAGATTGGCCTAGACTAATTGGTTGCAAGCACTGCCTAACTATTCACGAGAACCTGTAGATTGTTTTCTGCCTATAGCTTCTTCTTTCCCCACCAGAAATCAACAACTTTGCTATATATTAGTTACGTGGGAAGTAATGAAATTGCAGCAAACAAATTTATTGCACTGACAACCCTGAGAGTAGTCTTCCATGAGAGAAAGTTCTGATGGGGGATTAGTTATCTGTGCCCTTACTTGCACACTGGACATGTACAAACATTAAGGCAAATAAACAGTCAACATGAATCAATTAGCACTTAAAGCACTGAGTAGCTATTGAAAGTAAAATAGATTTAAGTCTCCTTTGTGTTATAACCTAGAACATCCTTAGCTTATAAATATTTGAAGAAAAAAAAAGTTTTTGAGGTAACTCAACAGAACCATTTCCACTGTAACATTTCTTTTCTTTACAAAATACTTTCTAACAGCCCTTAATGTTATTCATACTCCCATCACTAGTATCTCCTCCTGTGTGCTTCCTGGAAATAAAATCTGCCATTGCACCTGATTTTATTCTTCCTGAAAGCCAAGATTCTGCTGTCCCAAGGTGGTCAGCCTTCCAGTGGAGTTTTCTCTGGGGTTACACCCCAAAGGTACAGATGCACAATATGGCTTCAGCTTTTAGCCATCCAGCGCTTCTTCAGGGGATAAAATCATACACCCTTTAAGAAATTACTTCCCTACAAAAAAACTTCAGAATGTTCTATTTAGCAATGAGCTGTAGCTCCTGTGAAATTCCCACCTTGTTTGCAAGGAAATTGCAGCTCTATGCCCCCACAGCTTTCTGCACCCATCCACCACCACAATGCATCCCACCTCCTCTCACGGGCCCTTCCTGCTCTTCTCTGGCACTACTACTCTCTCCCTCTCAGATCCATGTGCAAACAGCTGCAAATCTTTTCCACTCGTCCTTCACACATGCAGCAAGCCTACACAGAAAGCACCCACATAAAGTCTGTTTTCTCCACTTCATTATAAACCCGTCCTTGAGCTGGCGCCTTTTCACTGTTCCTCAGCTTCTTCCTTTTCTCAGGCTCTAAACATTAGAGTCAGTGTCTCCTTTTGCTTCCATTTCCTTCCATGTCATTCAAATTTCTCAGCTCCCACTCCTTGTTACACTTTATGCTCACGCTCCTTTTTAAACTGCTCCTCGGGGAAACTGGTCAGCACTGGAGAACTCTGCACCGAATCCAAGTTACAAAAAAAGGGAGAAAAAGAGTAAAACATTTCAACACATAATTAAAACTCCTTTTAAGTAAAAAGTTATTAGAAAATTGCATACCGTTAGGAAGTTATTAAATATAATGCCAATTGTCTTTTGCTATTGCTTGATTTCTTCCTAAGCACAGGCAAATGAGGATATTTTAGCTGAGGTGTAAATAAAATAGACGCTAAAAACTAATAAAATCAGCTAATGCTCTATTTTCATTTGTTCGAATTAATTTTCATACCAAAAAAATATACATATAGAAGTATAAATGACAGAAATGCGTTAAAACCCTATTAAGCAATCTTCACTAGCATTTCATCAGTCATTTCCATTTGACAATAATCAATACTCTTGCACACTATAAAAAACAGATTTGCCATCTGTATTACATTCCAATTTTGAAAATCTGACCTTTTACCGCATTTCTTGAGCTATTCATTACAGTTCTGTGCAATGTGAATATAAAAAAATATTGCTAAACTTCCCTCTTCTTTCCTCTTTGACCATATTTATAGCCATTCAAGTACAAAATACAGAGAAAATTACTAACTTGACTCAAAGGTCTCAATTTACTGCCACTTCCACATTTTAAACATTTGACTTTTTTTCTTTAAGCTTTCATTCAGTCATGAATACTTCCCCAAGGAGACAAACACTCAAGTGCATGCAATTGCTTCTCTAGAATGATCTGTTCTGAGATAGAAAAATCACGGCCCCAGAACAATTTTCTTTCACAAGCTTTGTTATTAATACATTCATTCACTATGTACAAGCTATTAGTTAATAAATAACTTATGTCTTAAATAACTGTACTAGTTTTTACTAACGGAAAAGTTTAATATCAGGTTCCACCATTATGTAGTCTTCAAAGTTGCATCCATATATAAATTAACATACAGAAAAATAATCCATTGTCTAAAAGACTGCACATCAAAATAGTACTTCCATGTCTGCTTTTAAAAGAATAGGTTTGTGACTTTATTTATACAAATTGAAACTTTATAGGGACACATACTCCTTAACCCAATGAAATAATTATTAAAAAATACGTTTTGTAACTAAGATTTCTGTACATTTTTGTACCTTTTTCAGACTATTATATAGGCTTTACCATCAGGTTTTCAGTGCTGTGATATGCAAAGCATGTTTACAGACAATAAGTATTTCAATTATAGTAGCAGTCCTATTACGAAAATAATTTTGGTTCAAATTCCAAAGTATCTGGGTAGTATCCTTTTAAATCTGATATGCTATTGTAAGCATCACACCATCTGTACAGTTAAGTTTTTGCTGACAGCAAATTTTAAGAAATAATGATACATCTGAGGTGTGATATGGTTTTATGAACTGAAGAGCAGCTTTCCCAAAGTTTAAGACAAATACAAAAAAAAAAAATATTGCACAGCTTAAAACACAATTGTTTACATTCTGACTTCAATACAGTACAACTTAACCGTGAATGTAAGGAATTACCAGTTTGTATTGTAAGTCCAATTATTTGTGCCAGAAGGTCAAACATAATTTTAAAATTAAAACTAGTATGTTTAAAATGTTTACTTGTTACAGGAATTCTAAAGAAACTTTTAAAAAGCTTTTGGAATCACTTTTGAGAGTCTGTAACTCCCACAAACCAACATTAAAAGTTCTGAGCAATACAGGTCATTCAACCCAATATTCCCTCAAAAAGCTATCAAACAGTGAGCACATTGTGAAGTATACATTTTTATTTAACATTCCTAAAATAAGCTGTATTTACATATTATATAAATGTATGAAGTCTTAATATAAAATAGAAAACTGCATTGACTGAGGAAATCACACTCCATATGGAGTTACTTACTGAAGACCATTTTTTATGAAATTTTACAATAATTTATATAAATTATCTCTTCCAAATTAGATGATTTTTCTTCTTTTTACTAATTCACACAATTTTGATGACTTTACAAACAGTGGTGTACATTATAAACTTAAAAAAACAGTTACAGCATCTTCCGGCGCACAACTGGCTTTGGAAAATTAGACAGTCTTTTTTTGTTCTTTCTTAAGGTCTTCCCTGCTGCATCTGTAGTTTCTTTCTGTTTGGCTTTTGTTCCATCCACTGGACTTCCAAAAGGAGAGATGAATTTTATTTCAACTGGTGGAGGTGACCAAGAACCTTCTTTTGGGGTTCTGAAAAGATGGATAGGCATCAAATCAATTTTTCATTACTAACAGTATTTAATTGAGGAAAAAAAATGACATGGAATTCCAAAAAAAATGCATGGGCTTCTACATAAATAAGGATTGTTTTGCTTTCATTCCCTTTACTCATTGTCTGGCCACTTCCCACCTTGTATGAGAAACTAAACTGGAAGAGTGTGATGTCATAAGGTGGAGTAAGAATGTAAGAGCATTGCAATGTCACTACTGCAATTAGTATCCACCTGCCCTTTTCTATTCCCTCCCTCTTCCACATCCATTACCAAACCAAACCCATAAATGGGGTAAAGGTGCCTATTAGACCAGCAAGGTGGACAGGCTGATAAAGTGAGAGAAGACCTGCACAGCCAAGTGAGGAAAAATTAGTTAGGTACTTAACAGTTGAATCGCCATCACATTAAGAAATGCAAATAACTGTTGAAAACTTATTTCATACTTGCTTGCTTTCTTCACTTTTGATTTTGGAGTTCTACCTCTCTTCAATTTTTGCTTTCCCTCAGACTCTACGGATTTGGTATCCTCTTCCTCTTTAGCTGGAAGCTCCTATGTTAAGGTAACAAAAATGTTACGAACAAGTTCTTAGACTTCTACAGAATAATGATGCTTTTTTTATTAAGAAATCATGCCAAAGTTATTTCCAAAAGTACCCTTTGTTTGCAAAAACAAACCTTCCACATCAAATTATTTTACCATCCCAAAAGTTAAAATTCTGAAATTAACAGATAACATACCAAGTAAGTTTGTAAAGAGCCACTGTGCCTTTTGTTAAAGGCAAAACAGTATTTATCAATTCTTGATTTACACAGATTCAAAACTTACTTTCGTAGCTAGTTTTCAGGAAGAAAAACAGTAAAATTTTTAGCTGATTCATTGAAATCTCTTTTTAGATATGTTTCCAACGAAAAAGGCAAAGCATTACAAAGCACAATCTCAAAAAATGGTACAGAATTAAAATCAAGAACATGGGATAACTGGAGTTTTTACTTACTGCTTCTTTCACAATTCGGGAAATGCTAGCTACATTTTTTCTCCTTGACCTCAAAAGAGGGGGTGAAAAGACAAATTGAGAAGACAAATCCGGGTCTAAATCCTTAAACTGCACAGGATGGTCTGTTTTTCCAGCTAAAATGACAGTGCATTGTTAGCATGGACATACATTATACATGAGGGATAATGTTAAATTACAGCTGACAAGTAAGAGCACAATAGCTTCCCAAAATAAAGGTCCAATCAGCTTTATAAACACTCCATGCAAAGGGATTTTTCCCCCTAGTAACCGCCTCTTGGGATTCATTCTTTTACCAGAGTGAAACAAAACTAAGCCAGTGTAGTGATTTTACCTGCACCTACATAATCAAAGATATTATACTCCAGAAGCATCAACAGTCCTTACACATCTCAAAAAAATTAAGACTCCTGTGTACACTAATTTCACTGACAAAGTATACACTCATGAAGAAGAATCACATAATTAAACAGCTGTACAGTTTGTTGCAAGATGCAGCTCATCTTGCAACAATGAGATGCAAGATGAGATGAGATGCATGATTTCTCTGTTGGGGGGGGAATGGATGGGGGTTCACATATTCATAAATTATCTCTGGTTTTAAAAATCGGACAGAAATGAAGTTCCTTACAAAAATATAGCTTAGATTTAATTTCATGGCTTAGATCAGCTTCACAATCTGTTTCTACCAGAACTAAGCAGGCAGTCACACAGACTTCAGTCAAAAGATGAACTGTCTCTTGGCAATTTTTTTCTTTTGCATGCTTACATTCTTTACAATACTTAAAGCCATCCTCAGTTTGTTTTCTGTGGTTTAAAGAAGAGGATACGCCCTATTTTGCATATAGACATAGTGCACCTACCTTCAAATTTCTTTGTCAGCTTTGTGAGAGGAGGAGAGAAAAGGAAAGCCTCATTTTCCTCAACAGACAGTTTCTGATGGATGGCAGTCCTGCGGGATCTGGTTCTTGTAACACGATCTGTCAGAGCTCTTGATGTCTGATCACGTCCTGAGGGGTTTATGTCTTCAAGCAGCAAAGGACTGCCACCAGGTCCTTGGGAGGTCTCCTCGGACACTGATCTCTTCTTCCTGCCCCGACGCCCTGTCCTTACCGCAGTCCTGGGTGTGGCTGGCTCCTCGCTTGGCTCTGCAGGAGTTTGCTCATGAGCATCCACTTTTTCAGGACTCTTGTGTGGCACTCTTCTAGTCCTTCTCTTAGGAGTATCAAGGACTTCTACTTTCACACCTGAATGTATGTCTTCCTGAGAAGAGGTGGACTCTGGGTCTACCAAGAGGTTTTGTGCCGCCTTCCTAGCACTTCTTCTAGGCGTGACAGGAAGTTTAAATTCTGTCTGAGGAAGCGATGATTTAGACACATCAAGATCAGAACTTTCTGAAACTTCTGATGAACTAATCTTTCTTCTTCTGCCTCTTTTACTTGGCACAGGTAAAAGGAGTTGTTCACTAAGCTGCACCTGTTGATCCTTGACAGTATCTTCAGTAAACTGTAAATTAAAGCTTTTCAATTTTCTTGCACTTCTACTGGGACTGACTGCTGGTTTTACTTTATGATCAGTGTCAGTCTTGCCAGTTTCTGGATTTCCAGCTGAACCTTTTCCTCCTTTAGTCCTTTTGGAAGTGAAAGAAGCAGTAATGCTGCCTTCAGCAAGAGGCGTTTCCTCATTAGCCTCTTCTTGGAGTTCAGATGCAGCTTCCTTTGCTCTCCTTAATCCTCTTCTGGGAGTAACAGGCCGTGTACTGTCAGACACTGTTTGTCCATCAGAACGGCTGCTTTCTGTTTTTTCTAAATTGGACAGTTTAGGTTTCCTACCTCTCCTAGGAGTAGCAGGTGTCACAGGTATTTGCTCCTCCTGAGCGTTTTCCTCTGTTTGGAGTCTGGGAGTCTCAGATGCTTCCTTTGTTCGCCTGGTACTTCTCCGAGGAGACAGTCCAAGCAGAGCTGGGCTGTCTGTCTTCAGCAGCTGCTGAGTGCCTGCTGACAGAACACCCAGACTTCTACTCAGCTGTCCCCTTGTGCGTGTTCTTGGAGCAATGCCATAATGATGTCTGCTACTTTCCTCTCCCACTGCTTCTAGCACAGGTGTTATGGGAGCTTTTGCCTTCTGGAATCTAGTTACCTTTTTACCTATGGTTTCATGAATAGACTGTTCTACAACTTCAGATGTAAATTCTTTACTTCTTGTGTCTTTGATTACATCCAGTAAGTTCTCAGCAATGGCAACCTTAATAGGTTCAGGCACATATGGGAGTGACTCTGCAATATTTTGAGATTCCTGATCACCAGTTACAGTGGACACTGAGTTTGTAACAAGTTCCTGGCTTTCAACATTTCCTGAATTGGTCACGGGCTTTTCTTCTGTTGTTCTGTCATCTGGTTTAGAAGCATCTACTGATGTAGGGTCTCCCATCTCTGCTTCCCCTTCTTCTCCTTCCAAAACTAAAGTAAAATTACTCTGAGATAGAAAAAGGTCTCCATCTCCCTCAGCTGCATCACATTCAGTATCTTTATTATCAGGCAAATCACATGCAAACTGTTGCTCTATATTTTCATAGCTATAATGAAGATCACTTGATGGATGTAGCTCACTATATGGTGATGTTTCAGGTGCTGCTTCTGAGGTATCTTCTGTAACCTAAAGTTAAAAAATATTTGTTAATGCTTTATTCAATAGCAAACAGGCTAATTTCACACTGAAGTAGATGAAACTGAGGACAATTCCCTTAAGATCACCCCTGAATGTGAAGCAATGTGCTTTTGTACTACAGCTGAGAGTTGATGTATTTGAGGCACAGGGATCAGAGCAGTCCCTGTGTGCAATTCACATGCTCTGTTTCTGGTATTTCTGTTCAGAACTGACCCTTTGCCAGCGCCCATGACCAGGAGCAGTTTTCCAACGCAAGGTGTGTACACAGCCAGTAGTGAGCATCACATTGCAGTGCCCTCTGCACTGCTCTACAGGCACAGTGACCCATGCTGCCTCTGACAGGGTAAAATACAGCTGGGTCCCCAATGCTTAAAGCTTCAGTCATGATAGTTCTGATTGCAGCACTTAGACTGGGGCTAGGTATCA
This sequence comes from Tichodroma muraria, assembly GCA_013390105.1. Taxonomy (NCBI): domain Eukaryota; kingdom Metazoa; phylum Chordata; class Aves; order Passeriformes; family Sittidae; genus Tichodroma; species Tichodroma muraria. Next base: position 12,193 of record WAAG01001480.1, read on the forward strand.
CATGCAACAACATCACACTTTGAAGAGTCACTTGAGTTGCATGAGATAACCTACACTTCCTAAATACTTCCATCTCTTGACCAAAATGAGCTCATTACTGGGAACTCTGTATTAAGAAGGAACAAACAGTAAAGGACTTAAGCACCTAAAAAATCCTGAGTTTGGTTCCCACATCTTTTTGTCATTTGGTAAATGGCTACCAGTACAAAGAAGCTGCACTCCTGTAACTTCGTCGTCGTCTTTAACATTAAATTTTTTTTTAAAGTAAAATTAAAAAGTTTGAATTCAAGTAAATTAAATTAATGCCTAGCTGTTTTAAAAAATAGTTTAGGCTTTTATTTTGTTTGCTCTCAAAAGCCTAAGTTTTGACAGGTTCCATTCATGTTATAGGAACAGAAAATGCAGAAGAGAAAAACATATCTGCCCTTACAACACAGAGGTTTTTGTGTTAAGCAGCTCAAGAAACAGATGCATTTTTGAGTGTCTCCCAATTGTCTGTAGAACAGCTCTGTCCTCAATTTGCAAACTGTTTTCTATTTTGTAGAAAACGGGAAAACAGTTTACTTACATTGATTTCCTCAGTTTTTTGAGGTTTGTTAGAAACAGGGACTTCTTCAACTTCAGCTGCTTCAGGGTTACATTCTTCAGGTAAATCCAAACACCTGCCCTCAAGGCGATTTTCAGATGGAGTACTGACCATGTCTTCACTGTCAAGGATACTTATCACAGCTAGAAGACATTTATGTAATTTTACCTTAACCTTTATATAAATGACACAAGTTTAAGCAAAAAGAAGTAACAGAGCTAGCAAGAGCCAACAATACCGTTCTCCATCCTGCCACATATATTGGGCTTCCTCCAAAAGCTAGAACGATCGTGCTGGTTTTGGCTGGGACAGTTAATTTTCTTCATAGTAGCTGGTACTGCTCTATTCTGGATTTGTGCTGAAGGCAGTTTTGATAACAGGGATATTTTAGTTACTGCTGAGCAGCACCTGCACAGAGGCCAAGGCCTTTTCTGCTTCTCACACCATGTCAGCAGTGAGTGGGCTTAGGGTGCACAAGGAGATGGGAGGGGACACAGCCAGGACAGCTGACCCCAAGTGACAGCCCATAAAATATGGCATCATGTTCAGCATAGAAGGCAGGTGAAAGAAGGAAGAAGCAGGAGACATTCGAAGTTATGGTGTTTGTCTTCCCATGACCCATCTTCCTGCTTTCCTGGAGATGGCTGAACACTTGCCTGACAGCGGGAAGTGATGAATGAATTCCTTGTTTTGCCTGACTTGCATGCAAGACTTTTGGTTTCCCTATTAAGGTGTCTTTATCTCAACCCATGAGTTTTCTCACCTTTAGCTCTCCGATTCTCTCCCCCATTCACCCAGGGGAAATGAGTGAGTGGCTGTGTGGGGCTTAGTTGTCAACTGGGTTTAAACTGTGACAACTACAGACTGGGTAAAGGATGGAGTCCCACAGCAAGAAAAAAGGAGGAGGAAGTCAGCTGTCAAATCCATAGAGGGAAAAAAAAGAGAAAAACATGGCTGGAAAGGCACACTGGTAGATAGTTGCTTCAGTCTGAATACTGAGGATGCATCATCTTTTAAAATAGTAAATCAAGCAGTAGATCCCACGGCACACAAATTGGTAGTGGTGTACAACATTAAAATAAATACTGTTCTCTCCTTATAATACTTTAAGTTCTACCAGTATCCTAATATTTTGATCAAGAACAAAAAGATCCACTATGCACTTTCTACAAGGTTTCTACAAGGACCTTCTTTAAGGATGGTGTTCTCTCTATAGTTTAGTGAAAATTTGCAGTAACATGATATAACTATTTCAATCTGAGACACCTACAGTGATATGGCAAACTACACATTTCACTTGAGGAGCTCTGCTACCCAAACACACAGAACATATCCAACATACATTCACTGTCTGCCTCTGGGAATTCAGCAAGCTGTGGATTTGTTGCAACCAGCATGGCTTTTTCTTCTGATGAAGAGGTTGTTTCAGACTCCTGGTAGGTTGTTTCACTTCATGAAAAGAAAGAGAGAAATTCATCCTAAAGCTTGAAAACAAACCTTTAAGGGCTTTACAAGTTACTTTTTCACTGTAAAATATTCAAGTTTCAAACCATAAAAATACAAGAAAAATTAGAAATTCCTCTATCAATATATTCAATTTGTGACTCAATTTGTAATTCACTTTGTAACTAATTTTATGCAATGAATTAAGTACTTAACATTCTTTCCAGCTATCCAACACTAGATAATAACATAACAGAGGTGTATTACAGAATAGTGTATTAACTGTCTTCTGCAGAAAGAGGGCAACTACAATAACAGAAGTTCAGAACCAACTGAACAAAAGTCTGTAGAGGTGAAAGCTCCCACTTGAAATTAAGGGTTCTCTCATTGCTGACATTCTGTCTTTATCACTCAGCAGCTGCGGCTTTTAAAGTGCCTGGTGAGAAAACCGTTCCCCTTTCCATAACCAAATAGATGCTAGTTGAGCACAAACAGAAAACAGAAAATAAGTGTAAAAAATACTGTCAGAAAGCATTCAAACTCCATAATAAACCCACTGAAGTTACAGGAATCTCAGGATTCGCTTTTAACTACACCATTTTCAGAAAAAAACAGGGCTTATGTTCACAGTTATCTGCTTAGTAACTCTCACAAGGTCTATATGGGACTGTTGAATGAAGACTTTATCATACTTTGGGGTATGCAATGATTTGAGAAAAAAGGATCAATTGACAGCTAGTCAATGTGCATTACATTCATGCCAGATTACTTCTGGTCACAGACAGAATGGAACAGACAGGCCCTTACATATA
>WAAG01001481.1:17047-28266 GCA_013390105.1 Tichodroma muraria
ATATTTCTCTCTTCCCCCCTCTCCCCACCCCTGCTACTTTCACTTGTGAGCAGAAGAAATGTTTCTAACTTCTCATTACCTATTTATCTTGTACCACAACTGTCTTTGATAGCATTTGCTCAATTATAGCTCCAAGAATGATGTGATAAGGTGTTCTCAAGCCTTCTAGCTGTTTCCAGTTATGACATAAATATATTGATTGGGGAGCACAGTCTTTTCTTTATACCATGTGTCATCATCTGCAGCAAGCTTTATTGCTGTAGTAAATATACTGCAGATAAAGCCTAAGCTGAACTAAATCCATGTCAATTAACTGCTGCTAATTAGTTAGTCACAATTATTCTGTATCAGAAAATAGATGAAATGGAAAATTTTCACATTCTAAAATTGATACTGGGAAAAAAATTAGGTCATGTCTTCACTAACTCATTACTGAATTATTTTTAAGGCTGCAGTGCTGTACAGTTACTACATGGTAATTAAGAATCAGAGGATCTAAGTTTAAATTGTAGTTAACTTTCAGTATGCTCTTGTGAAATGACTGTGTACTACGAGGTCCACTTTATTGCTGGTAAACCATAACACGGGTAATATTTAATTTTTAGAAACAGACAAAAAAAAAAAAGAATAGCAGAACTTGGGCCAGAAGAAATATGTAGGAGTGCAATTACAAGGTTACAAGGGAGGAAAAAAGCTATAATCCAATTAAGTAAAATTGCTGCAAATTGTTTATGTATTTTACAGGCAGAAAAAGACTAATGGGAAAGCTTGCTTGCTTGCATAACAGAAGCCATCAGACTCCACCCTTTTGAATTCCCTCAGACATTTTTTCCTCACCCATTTTACAAACAAAAAGGCAAGGCTCATAGTTCCTCGATAATGTAACATCTAGCCTATTGAAGAGACATAATCTGTGTTTCAGGCTTCTAAGTATATAGTTGTTTTCACTGAAAAGGCATTCCACTGAGCTAGACAATGTAAAGTGAAAATAAGAGCAACAAATTAGACTATAAACACTGAGATTAAACTTTCATTCATCTCATTAATATTTTACCAGTAACACTGTCTACTCCCTGCTGCCATTATTACAGTGAGTAGGCAGTTCCATCACAGCCTCACTTAGAGATGTTTGCAGTAGGAGATGCACAAATCACATATAACTCATGTAAGTTAATTTTTCCTCCAGACTGTTTTGAAGCTACGTCTTAACATAGTTCCTACCTGATCTTATAAAGCTCACTTTGAAATTTCTTGCAAAAATCATGCCTTGAAATTTCCCCAAAGAAGACAGACCGTACTTCCAATTTCAGCCACAACAAGACAGATAAAGTAAGTCTCCTCCCTTCTTTTCCCACAACATATCTGTTTAAAAGCAACACAGAGTTTATCCAGTTTCTCAGAGAGCCTACACCTCCACCAGAACTTTTCAAAGATGGAAGGAGGCACAGATGTGGTTGTGTGAAGTCAGACACCAGTCAGCCCCCAGCCCAAGTGGGTTCCGGTTTTAGATTTTTCCCTTCAAAGAGAAAATGACTGTACTCATTTCATTTGCAATAGCCTGTAGGTTTTGTGTTTGAATTATACATTGCTGCATGTGCTAAATGCAAGCATGAAGGCATTCTTGTCTGTCCATGCGTTCACTGAGGTTTGTGCATGTACGCTGCGATAAAGCCATACCGCTGGCTGATGGCANNGCCATACCGCTGGCTGATGGCAAGCAGTGCATGTGCAGTTACCTGCCTGCTAATGCAAAGGAGAATTTATGCCTCTTAAAGCTGTACCCTACCCTCCTACAGCTCCAGCCGGGCCACATATAGATGTTTATGCCTTCATTCCAAATTTGTATCTTTCAGCACCTTCTTGACCTTAGGTTGTCCTCAGTTCATGCTTTGAGAATTTCAGTCTCAGTTCTCACTGCAGCAGCAGCAGCTCTCCAGATCAATACATAAATGTGAACTGGGTGAATAATTGTGAAGCTCCTGTGTCTGAGAAATTCCCCCTACTCTCCCAAAACTGTATTTTTTCATTACACATTCTTCATTCCCACTACTTCACTAAATAAATAGTCTGAGTTTCTCATAGGAATCTGACTAACAGCTAAACTTGGTTTCAGGACAGATTCTGTTTCTTTCATGGTAGCAGAGGCTGTTGACTGTTCCTAACGTGCATTTGGCAAGATAGCTTTCCTTGGTTACTTTTGGGGGAAAGTCATTCCAGGCACGTCAATGTACCCCACTGCAGGGCAGGACTCCACAAAGCAATGCAGAATTTTGGTCACAGCCTTGTGCTTTTAAATCTCTTCAGAGTAGGTCCATTGAGCTCCTGGCTTGAAGCAGGGATGTGCTACACATAATGACACTCACTTTACACTGCAGTAAGGGGTGCTACAAGGGCAAACTCCTAATCCATTCTGAAAAGCCCTGGGAGAATGCAAAACACAACAGGAGGTTTGAGGAAACAGCTGATTGCCCGTTCTTCCTTCTTCTGCTGAAAGGATTTGTATGTACTCCCTGTCACTCAAAACCAGGAATCAATGCATGACAGCCCCCCTACACTCACAGACATCTCTGGGTGCTGTAGTTCAAAGGCATAAAAGAGTGTGTAAGTTCAAAAGCTGTAAGGCAGCATGTCCTGCAATTCACAAGTTCATGATGATTAATCATTTAATTGAGGTCTTCAGAGGGTCTTTATGAGCAATATGTTGGTTTGCTGAAGGAAACAAGCATGTAAAGCATTTTGTTGCTCGGCATGGAGCCAGACTCTGCTTTTCTGGGTGAAAAGCTAATATTTGTGGCTGTTGTCTCTGAACACTGAACTCTCTATTTTATTTCTCTTGTGATAATGGTACATAATGGTATCTTCGGTGTGCATTCACCTTAATGTATTATCTACTGCTGTCAACATAAAACAGCCTATGACAAGGCCCATAGTTTCTTTTGCAGCTCTTATATGGTTTATCCTTAGGGTTAATAAAGTAAATCACTATTGGCTCTGTGTCTCCAGACAATTTAAGCGTTAAAAGAAAATATCACAGATAACACAGCTAATTCTCTTCTGTGTACCAAAACACAGTCAGAGTCAACTCACTGGTGTGCAGTTTCCACTGTTATCAAAACAGAAGATGAGAGGGGAGTTTAGCATGCCCCCTGAAGAAATTAAAGACATGCTGCACATTCTTTTTCCTTATTGAGCAGAGGACTAAAAAGAGGTTTGTCTAATTGTGAAAAAGTAATTAACATTCGAAGATATATCCTGCTCCTGTGAAGAAGCTTGATTTTGTGCAGAGTATTTCTTTCAAACTAAAGTCTCCAAGCACCTTGCAGTATTAAATATGTCAGCTGAAGAACTAAATAATACATAAGGGCAGGGGAAGACAGAGCTTTTAGAAAAGCTTCCTCTAAGTGGCCATTTCTTTTATATTTAAAGAGGATGTACACTGCTTCTGTTCAGCCCTGCCCACGGACACACACCCCCCCCAAAAAAAAACAACAGAGCAACAATCCTCTCAAATTGGCTGATGATAAGTCATAAGTATTCCACCTATGTACACTCTCCATATCTCTGCACAAAAATGCACACAATGAGAGAAGGTGTGTATGTTTAGGAAGTCAGTTTCCACATGGATGATTTAATTGGCTTTTACTTGCCTTAACTGCATGACTCTTCCAGCTATCCATTTCTGTGGCAGCTGCCACCTCACTGCCATTGTGTTGTCTCACTGTCCTTGGATAACATTTGGAAGGTGCATGTAATTATTTATCAAGCCAGGGAAAACACCAGCACCCTCCATGTGACCTTTATGAGCTTCCCCCAGAGCACCTCCAGGCCCCGTGCTGTGCGTTTTAACAGGGGCTGCAGTTCAGCAGTCTGGTCTGCTGACAGTGAATTCCCTTCTTGCTTCTTCATGCATTGCTTGCAGCTTCCCCACCTGCAAGCCCTATGCATCCCTCACCCCATCAGAGCAGGAGGAAAGGAGAGACCAGCAGACCAGAGAGCAAAAACAACCCTTAAGGCAGCAGCTGGAGGAAGATATTCTGAGGCAGCATTGCCAGAGACAAAAAAAAGAGACCAGCAGACCAGAGAGCAAAAACAACCCTTAAGGCAGCAGCTGGAGGAAGATATTCTGAGGCAGCATTGCCAGAGACAAAAAAAAGAGACCAGCAGACCAGAGAGCAAAAACAACCCTTAAGGCAGCAGCTGGAGGAAGATATTCTGAGGCAGCATTGCCAGAGACAAAAAAAGACGAAGCTCCAACAACTTTCCTTTCTCCTAAAGTTTCTTACATGGCTTATTTACCTTGTCTTTTCTTTATAGTCAACGGAAATATAAATACTAAAAGGATTTGGCAAGAATGTACCCTTTGACAGCCTTAATGAATGTGTGTGTGCTGGGCATGTGAGCAGTGGTAAGTGACCAGACTCCAGCCTCCTTATTGACACTGTTGAAGACAAGATAAAGTCTCCAAAATCATGAAAATGGTTTTTAAAATTGCATTTGATATAATTCTGATTCTTTTAACTTTCTTTTCCCATCAAGAACCTTGAGGGAGCTTCATGCCCTCAGACTCACCTGCCTTCTGGGCAGTTCTAATCACACAGTGATTAGAACTCATCTAGATCATGTGCAAACTGAGGTCAGACAGCTTAGTTAATGCTACTTCATAAAGAAAAGAAGAAAAATGGAGGTGAATTCCATACATAATCAAGAACTGTCAGACAGTGAGACTTGGGCAAAAAACACGAAATATTATGTTTACATCAAGCTGCAGGACTTGTTCACCACAAATCTGATGTGCTCAGGACTCATTTTCCAAACCCTTTAGTTGCTATTTTTATATCACTCTTACAAGCTTATTACTATTATTTCTACTTGCAATACAATGCCACATTCAAACAGGAACACATTTTGCAGGCCCAGTCAATCATGTTGCATCTTTAGTTGTGATGTTGCAATAAACAGAGACGTATTTTTTTATTGTTATTAATTTTTTATTAGTAGATATATGTATTCTTACACAAAGCTTTAGAGCACAAAGCTCTTATGAGGAGCAGCTGAGGAAACTGAGGTTGTTTCTCCTGGAGAAAAGGAGGCTCAGAAAAGATCTTATCAATCTCTACTCTCTCTGTCTGAAAGGAGGTGGCAGTGAATGTCTTCTCCCAACTAACAAGTGACAGGATGAGAGGAAGTGGCCACAAGATGCACCAGAAGAGGTTTGGATTGGTCATTAGGAAAAATTTCTTCACTGAAAGGGCTATGAAACATTGGAACAGTCTGCCCAGGAAAGTGACTGATTCATTATCCCTGGAGGCATTTAAAAGATGGGTAGATGTAGCACTTTAGGACAGGGTTTAGTAGTGAACCTGGTGATGTCAGGTTAATGATTGCGCTTGATGATATTAAGGGTATTTTCCAATCTAAATGATCCTGTGATCCTGTTCTATGGTTCTGTGGAACTCTCTTGCTGTCCATCACCCTGTTGTGTTGAGGCAGGCAGAAGGACCTGCTGTGCCAATCACTGCAGCTAGCTGGGCCAGCTCTGCAGTACCTAACTCTGGGATTTTCAGTAATGTAGCTGTAGAGTGAGAAATTGAATTGCAGGTTGCAATCTAGCCATGGGGCAGCAGAAATATAAACTGCAGATGAGCCCTGGGCTTGCACAGCTACACATAATCAGACCCTGAACTAGTCAGGGCGTACCTCCACAAGACATGGCTTTAGTGGTGAGTCCAGTATGCATAGAGGTGTCTATATTAGTTGTAAGGTACACACTGCAATGGGAGTAGTCCAAATAATCTCCACAGGGTATATTACAACTGAGTTCAGAGGTGATAATCTCCACAGAATATATCACCGTTGAGTTCAGAGCTGAGCTTATAACGCAGATCAATCTGACAGCACTTATTCACATGAAAGATGGAGTCAAAATCGTGGTTCTAAACTTTTGTTTAGATTTTGAGATATCTATCTGGAAGGTAACACCTCTCTCGTATAGCTTGAGAATTCATGTGTCCTGTGCCCAGGAACTGAGGAACATCCGCAAACCAGGAGGGGTGGATTTAAGCCCATTCCCTTCTCATACGACTGGTGTGGTATTCTTACAGCAAAGGCAACGGGAAACAGACACCTTTTGCTTATATGACATTGCTTTGCTAGAATGTCATGAGGATATTTACATGTGACGTTATGTGACAGCTGAATGATGCTTTTAATAAAAACATAACCCAGTCAGTGTCTTCAGCCTGCTGACTCTGCTTCTCATAACGTGCTTTATCAATGTCAGGAAGCTGACAAAAGCTATAAATGGCACTGAAGGAAAGTGCTAATGTCGCTCCTCGAGCCTCTGATCTGCATGATGGGAAAATATTCACACGGAGATATTAACACAAGATATTTCTTGTTCTAAAGGTGCAAGGATTTTAACTCAACTGAAGCATTTAGAAAATGTGAACAGATTTTTCAACCAGCATGAATCAGTATAGTTGATATTGACTTCAGCTTAGACAAGCTGACTTCTACTGAGGATGCAATATAAATATTGACAAATCTGATATTATTCATTGGAAATGATGAGCTAAGCACAAACAGCTTCAGCATGTGGCCACACAATGCCATTCAGTTTCACTTGGGTTTTGAATTGAGGGCAATTTTAGGGAATGTGGTTAAATTGTTCTCTGGAAAGCCCAAAAACGAGTCAGGGTGCTGTGAAGAGCACAGTACTGCTCTCTGGCAGTATGGCCAGCAAAGCTGAGCCCTCACCAAGAAGGAGCCAGGGTGCTGAGGAGCCAGGACAGAATCAGGTGCAACGCAGCAACCAGCATCAGACACGGACGGGTGGGCACCAGGCAAGTCTGTAGCAACAGGACACGTACCAGGGCAAGTCAGGGAGCTGATGTGGAGGAGCTGGATCAGGGTCAGGACCACAGCAGCAGCAGCCAGGGCACAGGCATCACTGCAGCACAGCAGCAGTGCAGCACAGGTGGGGCCAGGGCTAAAGCCTCGGCTAGAAACAGCTCCCAGGAGGCAGGAGGGCAGGCCTGTGCTTCTGTGTTTCTTCACAACAGCCCTTATCAGTGGAGGCTGGTTGACCTTGGATATAGCCAGCTATGCTCCAGAAGGGGATTTGCCCAGGGACCTGGCAAGGAGGTTCCATTTTTCCATCCCCGTTTAGAAATATAATTTTCTCCGCCTTCTCCTACTCTGACAGACGTCAGTCAGAACTGCATCTCATTAGTATGAATTAAAATTGTCACAAGTCTTCAGCAGGCTAATTGTTGAGTAACTTCAAAATAAAAGAAAAAAGCAAGTGTATTTTAATTTTAAGAAAGTATCCGAGGGATTAGAAGACAGGTTTAGATAGAAGAAGAGCTTTTTAGTATACTGCTTGCTCTTTTCAGGGAGTATGAAAACCAGGGGGGCTTATCCCTGTAAATAAAGTAATCCATTTGGAGGAACTGGCCCATCCCTGGTGAAAAAACACACAAAATACATGTTATTGCTACTATTGTTCCCACTACTAAGCACATCTTCCACTTTGGGAGGGATCACATGCTGTAAATGTGGCTTTAATGTCCATTAGGGGCAGGTATCTCAGGCAGGCTTGAAGCTTGCCTTCATCTTCCCTTGCCAGGACCAACTCTGCACACCAGTGCTGGGTCTGGATCTAGCAGCCCCAGATGAAAGTGCATATGGAGCAAGCTCTCTTTCCTCATTCTTCTGTATAAATGCTGATGCCTCTGAAAAGAGAAAAATTCTGATTAATGTGGTTGCTTTCATTTTACTAATTTCATGCTAAGTACAGGCATAAATATGTCTGGTGATAAGAAGCAGTCATGGAGAAGGCAACGGGCACATCAAGAGCCAGAGAGGGGATATGTGGACCAAGTACAGTATTAAATATACAAACATTTCAGTGCTTGTGATATTACTTAAATATTTGAAGGTGAGCAGTTACATGTTGGAGATGGAGCATGTGTTAGGTTTAAAGAAAGGGAAAATTAGAGAGTGTGCAGAATCAGACAAGGAAATCCTGATCCAGAGGTAACTTCTGATGTTTTATAGGACTCCTCAGTGGTGGAGTAACTTCACAGTGTCTGCGTTGGGAAGAGGGAACTGCCTTCCTGCTTGTGGAGGCCAGCGATTCCCTGCTGAACCAGCAGGAATATGATATCACATATCTGCTTCTGAGGAGGGCAAGAGGCATTTACAGGGACCAGATCCCACCAGAGAGCAGCAGTGGTTTGAAGCAACCACTGTCAGATAATTTGGACTTGAAATGACTGAATGTCCACAGCTCTTCTTTTCTACACATGACAGTGGACGTAGGGTTTGTGATGAAATGGGAGATCAAGAAAACTAGGGACATTTTTCCCCATCTTCATTCAATGTATTGCTAAGATCTAACAACAGACCCCCAAAGAAGCTCTTTCTCAGAAGCAGCTGGTACCTGAAGCCTGGATGCTGCTGTTCAGTGTTCAGGACCTCTAGGGATCCTACATCTCTGTAAGTCAAGCTCAGTATTTGGTACATGCTGGCTTTTTCCATGGGGCAGGAGAGAACTGCACAGTTTTGGCTGTAAAGTGATACAGCTCAAGAGTATTTCAGGAATAAATATTTGAAAAGTTCCATGAAATGATCAATGCAAGAGTGTCCAATCATTCAGCTTTGGACATTTACTAAGTTAGGCCTGTATTTCTGTGTGCAAAGCCTAAAAACCTGTCTATGTTTATTTATTGATCTAGCAGCTTTCATTCCATGATTTGGTAAATTGCTGTGGGAAATGAGCAGCTTGAACTTTTCTGAACTCCCACATATTGGTTGCTCTAAGCAAGATCCAAGTATGGCAAAGAGGCTTGTCACTGCTGCAATCTCACATACAGAATATGTGAAGAAAAAAAAGGCAAAAATACTTGTGGAGGGAATTTTTCACAATTAGGCAACCTCAAAATAGACTGTTAGCACTGAATTTTCCAGAATGGAGAATTAAGTGGATTTAGTAAAAGGCAAATAATTCACAATAATAGTGTCCCATGTTTCCATCTTCACCCAGATGTTTTTCTAGCTCATAGCAGGAAAAAATGGACCTGAAGTGAGAAAAAAGGGAGAGGGGAAAGCAAAACTCTTATAAGTAAAGCTGATGTATGATGCTCCTCTGATTTGCAGATGGATACTTCTCTCTAAAACTCTCAGAGCCAATCTGGCTAAGAGTTCATTTTGACTAACTCATGAGAAATTCCCAAGAAAACAGCTCTTGATTAAATTCAGGGGGATAATCTCATGCTTTGAGCTTGACCTATTCTATTCTGGGTGTCCTGCATTCCTTACTCTAGGTTACAGGAAGATAAAGTTGCTTCTTCAAGCTCTTGGAAAGAGGATTGACATGGGATGAAGGCAAATCTCATGGAGAGGCTCCAGGGACCAAATGTCATGCCACCAGCTCTTCAGCCGAAGAGAGCTAAAAGAAGAAGGCACCCTAGGCAAATGATTACTAAGGAGTAACGATTTGTTCAAGCCGCTGAAAGGATTCCTGACTGCAGGATTCCCTCTCTTTACTTGACCTGAATACACAAGTATTCCTTCTATGAATATTTTATGCTCTTCTGGCTTGTAGCATGAATTCCATTACTGCGCCCCAATTTGAATGTTGTTTTCCTATGTCATTTGGAAGAGTGTCAAGAAAGAAGAGATAAGAAAAATGGTTTTAAAGGAAAGAAAAATTAGAAAAATGGCCATTTCCATCCATAGTATCTGGGGCAACAGATGGGGTGGTGAAAAATATTCCTTCAGGGCAAAGTTCTGCTCTGATCTCTTTTGTGCCCACCAGAGACAGTTCTAATTTAAAGCACTGAGGATCACGCACTATGGAGCTACACTTTGTTAATTTATTATCCCTCACCTTGATCTGGTGTATAAACCATGACAACAGGCAAGTATGTAGCAACAGCTGTAGATTGCTCTGTCTTAGAAAGCAAGCAGAGTTAGACCAGGAGGTTCAAACATGAAAGAACTTTTACATGTTGGTTTAAAAATCTCCCACATTTTCTAAGTTAAAATATCACATCAGCCCACTAGCAGTCTTCCAGAAAAAAGGTAGAAACAAAATGGAGAGAGAAGAAGTTTGATAAATAAACTATTTTCAGTATCTATTCTCTACGAATTTATCAGGATGAGATAAAGAAAGTGGTTCAAAATTTTTGTCTGGCCACTTTGTAAATGATAACACTGAGTCAAGTGATAACACTGATTGGTTTTGGTTTTAATAACTCTATGCTGCATTGGTATGCAGAGTGATTAAGCCTTCCCTTTGCCATTCAACACACAAATGGCCAGAAACCAGCATCTCCATCATGAGTTCCATTTCTTCCTGGATTATGTTTCTGCCATGTATCAGTTGGTTCACCCCTCTAGGAGCATTAAGCATCTACATTAAGTAGCTGAAATAGGCAATGTGAATTACCCTTGATTTGTTCCCTATTATTGATTTGTTCCCTATTTATTCCACAGTACCTAATATCCCTATTAGGTATTGTGAGGATTCATACTTTTCATGTCTTGAACAGGAGTTTTGCCTCTGCTTTCTAGCAAGGTATATCTACAGACATGGCAAACTGGTGCAGAGATCACATGGGGATCTCAGAAAAGTGTGCAAAACCTGTTCTTCTGGATGCCTACTTGCAGATACCAAAACTGTGGAATGCTAAAGCAATGTGTAAATAAGTTACTGGGTCTTCAGATAGAATTATACTGTAAGAAAACACTGCCTTGCTCCGGGAAATGTTCCAGGATGTTTCTTGCAATATGTAAGGAATAAAAAGAAAACACTGAAAACTGCAAGATCATCTTTGTGTACATGGCTGATGTGCAGCCATGTACAGAACTTCTTTCAGTTTATGTAGGGTGTAGGCTGTGTCCACCTGTAGGAGGATATATCAGCTACCCACATGGTGCCCAGGGTGAACAAATTATCATGCATATTTAAAAGTCTTTCCTTTGGGAAAGATGAAGATCGGGGAAGATGAAAACAGGAGCTCCTGCAGCACAGTGTGCACAAAGGAAGTATTTCACAGAGGTACCGATCAATAAGTGATGAATTGCTCTGGGCATATCTCAACCATAGCAACTGTGCTCATCTGATGGGAAGGCTTTTTCACATCAGTGAAAGCAGCAGGGACAAAGTGTGTGAGAGCCATGCAGAAAGGCTGGGGAGAGGCACATAGTAGAGT
>WAAG01001481.1:28952-40823 GCA_013390105.1 Tichodroma muraria
CTGCACATGGATACCATGCACCAGGTCATATTCTAAGGAAAGAAGGAGGAAGGTGAGTGGGGAAGAAGGTACTGTGACCTTGGTCTGATTTCTGTGGAATGAAGCCTTGAGCACAGGACATTGCAGAGCAGCTGTGCTTGCAGTGCTGTGACTAGTCCTTGGCTCAAGGACCTCAGGCACCATGCACAGCTGAAAGCAGCAGACCTCTGTCCTGGAAATTGTATGCCAGCACTGCAGGGGGGAATAGGTGGAGTTTGCCTCATAATCAAGGGAGATAGGAGAGGGGATGTCCTTAGGGGAGGGCAGCACCTACCTATTTATTGGTGAGGGCATGTAGTTGGAGCTTTAGAGGTGGAATCTGCCTTCCTCCTCCACAAATGCTCTTTATCTTCACCTGGCCTGGGGAGTGAGAAATAGGACCAAAAGGTGAGTCACACACTGAGAGGACAAGCCTTGCTTGTGCCTTGTGGACTACAAGAAAAAAGTGACCTCAGATAAAGGCTCTGCATGTCCTCAAGGGCATGGAGAAAAGAGGTGAGCTTCTTGTTCTCAGGAGGAGAAGCTTCATTAATCACATTGCAAGTGAGGGAGCTGCCAGGTGTTCATGGGGGAGCACTGGGTTTAATCCTCCTAGAAACACAGGTACCAGCCAGAGAACAGGGAGCATACTGCCCAAAAAGAAAACAAGACTGTGGAGACTACTAGACTAGGATGTCAGAAATTTAGAAAGTGATAATTTAGGTTAGACAGCTAGGGCTAATTTTTTTCCCCAGAACTGCAATAAAAGATAAAAAGTAAAATAAATTAATACATAAAAAATAAATATAAAGCTGGTTTTAGAAAGTCCACCATTCATGTTTTTGTGCCATGTCAGTACCACAGATGGAGGATCCCAGGAACAAACCTGGATGCAGCTTTATAGGTGAGCACAGAGCCCTCCCTGCCTTTCCTAGACAAAGTGGTCTGGTCTCCCCAGCACCAAGAGACTTGTTTTGCTGCATTTCTGTGGCCTTTCAGTGCACCATTACTCTGTGACCTTGAGGCAGTAAAACTTGTCTGGAGCAGTTAATGATTCTCCCTGCTCCCATGCAAACATTAGCCAAGGTAGAGGAGAGCTAGCTGCAGGGGCTGCCTTGCTTTTTTTTCCTTCCTCCTTTACTAACAGCAGAAATGTTGCAGCTCTAATGCATAACCACACTTGCCCAAAGCGTCACAGAGAGGAATTCTCCATCACCATCTTTCTTGCTGTGTGTGTCTCCCCACAAAAATACTGCAAAAAGGTCAGACACTGAGGCAAATACAAGGACAGTTCACCCCAAGGGCAAGAATGTTACTTAATTCCAGGCTGCCTTGCATGCCTGGGTGGATGTATTTGCAAAATTATTTCCTTCAGGTTCACACTATCTGACGTGAAATGGAGCACCCCATTAGAAAAACCTTTTACAGAAGAGCTTCTCACTGCTTTTCTAGGAATGCATTGTGGATTTTCCATCATGTATGCGCTTGGTGCAATGATGTCTCTGTGTTATGCTGAGCTCTGCTTGCTGCAGGATTGCTCAGCAAGTCTTGTTGGAATACATGGCAGTGGCAACTTCACATCATTTTATGGGACAAATTGAAGGGCTCTCCTCTCCCCACCCCACCTGACTGTTCAGGTAGGCTGTGACACTTTCACACTGCCAGCACATGGCTGTGGGCATGTCAGCTCTACGTGTTGTGACGGTGTTAGGGCACTAGATGCCCCTGTTTATGTCTCGAGATCTCTCAGGCATTCTCTCCAAGGGAGAATGAATGTCACAGAGCAGGTAGCTGTTGAGTACAGGGTCACGTGAGCCTCTAACGCTGGGCTTGTCCTCGCACTGTGGGAGCCCAAAGCACCATAACCTCTTCTGTCTGATGCATGGTATCCAAACCAGCCTTCCTGCACTTACCCTGAGATAAGAGTACACCGTCCTTTCCTGCAGAAAGCAGTGAAGCTTTCTACTGCCTCACAGAGCAAAACCTGTTTCATTCTCCTCCCTGAAGACGATACTGAAAGTGCCTGGGGAGATGAGCTGTACATATCATGTATTAACAAGAAGATTAAGAAGACAGACCAGTATCTGTTTCGGGTCATAATTTGCACTGCATCCTGCACAGCGCATGGGAAAGCAAAGGAGAGGATTTTGCCTTGGCTGGGACATGAAGACTCAATGAATTTCCAGAGGTTTCGATGTTCCTTCTGACAGCCTGACCATGTGGGACACTTTGTAGGGGATGCATACACCTCAGTGTTGCACCACATTTGACTGTGATATGAACTATCAGTGCAGCCTGTTGTGCTTTTGCTGGCCTGTGAATATTAAGTGCTGGGGTACAAGGCCAAGGTAGGTTCATAATCCATACAAAGGCTGTCCTGAAAATGCTTTGTGAATTCTCCATGAGAAACACAAAGTGTTCATAGAAATACTCCTATGCATAAACAGAATGCAATTAAAGTATCCCTGAAGCGCACGTACTAAAAAAAACAAACAGCAGTATGATAATAAGTAGCCTGTTGGGATGTTTAAATTACTGAATAAAGTGATTTACACTGAGACCATGTAAGTTCGGGAGAGGGCTCACACTCACTGTGGGCACATTTTCTCTTTGAGGCTGCGCAGAGATCTCTTGTGCTGGGAGCAGCAGGGCTCTGAGGGATAGCAAGAGTCAGCTCATTCCAGGTTGCTCAGTTTCTGTGGTAACAGTGCTAAAAATCTGATCACATCCCACTCTGAAAAGCCGTGTCCCAAGAACACTGCACATATACCTAATACCCTAGAGTCAGTAATTCCTTTTCAGATATTCCTCTCAGGTTTCATAGTATGCTGATACAGGAAAGCACCCTGGCATGAGGATCTGGTGTCTAACGGGCTGCAGACTGGCTGCGGGCTGCTTTGCATTTTATTGATTCTTGGCAGAGGCCGTACTGATTCTTGGCTACAGGACTAGAAGCCTAATTAGCAGCATAAGCAAGGGAGGTCTCAGGGATCATCTGGGTGAGAGCTGCTTGCAAAGACAGGCAAAGGGGTGCTAGGTGTTTGTACTCTGCAAGCCTTCTTGCCTGTTAGCCAGCATAGGGAGTGCACCTGTGAACCATCACCAGAACCAGGCGGGTGCAGTGCCAGTGCTCCTCACACTGCAGCCTGCTGCCAGCGTGCTCAGCCAAGAGCAACACAGGCATCTCTACCCACCTAGCAAAAAGGAAGACCTGACTGGCAACAATGAGAGCACCTTGCTACAGCCCTCTCTGAATCTGAAATACATTTTATCTCCCTTGTGGCCATGATCAGGTTCCTCATCCAGTCATCAGTCCTGTTTTGCAAGCAGTTCCTGAGTCAGAGGGGCTTGTGGCTTTGTTTTGCAATGTGCTTGTTCCTTGTACTTTGCTTGTTACCAGAATAAGACCAGCAGTAAATGTAGCGTTATGTAGAAAGGCTCCACTATCAAAAGCCTCTTAGCACAATAATATATTCATAGAAAGCAAAATAACTTGCTAAGATTTGTGAAGCTAATAAACTTACCCAGGCTTTCTACACTGTTTCTCTACAGTAATTCCCAGCACAGCCAAACAGCACAATTCACAGCTCTTTTGTCTGTAAACACATTTCAAGGCCATTTGACTAGAATGAGGTGTGGGCATGCAGGCTGATTTGTTTAGTGTTTCCCAGCTGGTCCCATCCTCCTTTCTGCCCTTGAGCTTCTCAGCTATGCGATAAAGCGTGGTTTCACTCTGGGGTCTCATGCAGAAGTCCTGCTGCAGGGAAGCAAAGACTGGTTTTATCTCACAACCTCTGCTAGCCCTTCTTCCAGACTTGTCCTAGGCACTTGCAGATGTAACCAGAGTAACCTGGGAGTGCAAAGTGATGCAGGAAAGCACCTGTAGTCGAACCAAATATTGTGGTTTACAGGCGCAATACAAGTGTTTTGACTTTCTCCAATGTAAAATTATTCCCAAACCAAAGAGCAATAAAATCTCTTGTCAACTCATGTCAGGACACTGTTTGAACATACCTCTGCCCCTGAAATGCAGAGTTTTTTGGTTCAAACAAAACAGATTTAAAGGTAAGCCCCAAGGCCTGCAGGTGGGGCAGTAGAACTATTGCATAATAGCATCAGACTTTCCTAGTACTTTCAAATTCCTGCATATCCTAAATACAGCTGGAAAACAGATCCCCCCCCACCCATACTGAAGAGCAGCTGCAGTTTGATGAGAAATATGGTCAACTATCACTAAAGAAAGAAGAGCCAGAGGAGCAACACTAGCTGATAATATTAAAAATACTTCCCCAATATAGATACTTTATCTAAAAAACTTAAAAGTAACATTTTATTTCTCCAAAGTTTAAATTTGTCCCTAAAGTAGTCATGGGAATGAAGTGCTGAAGTTCTCTTGCTGCTTGTGATTCAAAACAAAGTGTAGTTGTTCAAAAGCTTTGAACCAGCCCAGGATTTATAATACTTGTAAAGCTGGTTCAACTAGACTGGCAGAAGGTCAAGGTCCTGCTTTTAGAACTCAAATTTGAGTGTTACCCTGCACAAAGACATTCTTCCTTCAAGAAAGACTGGTGCAGACTAAGGCTGTTGCTTCTGCTTTTACAGGGAGACAGTTTGTGACTGTGTGTTCTGTTGAATGTACCTGGGAGGATTTCATACCCTTCTGTTTTCCAGGTCATCTGTCCTTCAGAGAAAGGAAATTAAAGGGGCAGGGGACGTAATGGCAGAGACTGATAAAATCATCGTTGATGCAGAAAATAAAAGCAGACAATAACTTTCTCTTAGAACACAAAAAATCACAAGGCATGAAACAAAATAGCTAAAGGAGTGGAAAGTACTTCTTAAAATTGTACACTATTAAGCTGTAAAGCTTCTTGTCACAGGACACCAGGAGTCTGGAAAACTTTTAAGTTGAGAGACCAGTTGGACAAAAAAGGAAGAAAAAGCCACCAAATACTGTTTAATATTAATCACCCTTTTTATCTAAGGTGGTCCCAAGCTGCAAATGGCTGTAGATCAGAAAAATACTTTATATTTTATCTCGGTTTTTCCCCTGGGTTTTTATTTTACTTTCTGTACCTACAGAAAGTAGGTGTTAAGTGTTTAGCCTCATGAAAAGAAGGGATTGATATGAGGATCAAAAGATCAAACCTTTAAAATGATAGCATTGCAGAGCTTGACCACAAGCATCCCCACAGTAGCTGTTGCTCTCTCTCAGTGAGCAGCAGAGAAATACGCCCCCCCTCCCCCCCGCACTGGCCACTGTTATCAGTTTCCTATTCTAGGATGTCCAGCTCTAAAAACATTAAATGTCCTATTCTCATCTCATTCCACTCAAAAAAAGGGAAAAGCTGAATCATGTCAATGCATAGTAGATGACAAACACTGGGAAATCTTTTATGTCCTTTCTCTTTTTTATTTTCCAATTCACTGAAATATCTTAATTCCCTGAAATATGCAGCTGTATCTCCCAATAATTTAAATCCTTTAATTGTGGTTTGGGCATTTTTGGAAGAGAGAGCAAAGACTAATGCTAATTGTCTGCACACTTCCCCACCCCCCACCTCTCCCTTGTTGCTGTGTCCATGGAGATCTGGAGTTAAGAAGGAAGGGAAGTAAGGATGGCGTGTTCTCCACAGTCATTCATAGCCTGGGAGCCTCCCCACCATGGGGGTGCCACATGTGCAGAAAATTCCCCAGCTCATCCCCTCGGCAAGGGCAGGTGTTGAAGCTGGCAGAAAAGCAGACCAAAAGGCAGTTGTCCTAGCTACGGAAGCAGGTTATTATCTCCCCTCATGCTCCTGCAGAGATGGAACACAACCCCACCACAACCTCCCTTTCTCAGGGACCTGCTGCCTAGCCTGGCTCTGAAACAAGAGCTCTGAAACAAGAGCCTGGCTTCAGCCTGGCGGCGCTGAAACAAGATGGAGCTCAAGGCAGAATTTGGCTCAGGATCCATTTTTGTCCCTGGTCCTTTTCAAGAATATAATCTGTTAAATTAAATCAAACATTTTCTCCTAAATAAACAAACCACTACATACTTTACTTTTCTTCCAAACATACCTTTTAATTACAAGAGAAGAGGACTTGACAACTCCAGGTAAAGATGGCCCCCTGAGCAAACAAACAAGCAAGTAAATAAAAGAGCTCCTCAGAAGGGTATCTTTATAGGTAGGACTACTTTTTAACCTAATTTTGAAATTAAGTTTATGTGTAAAGTGTCAAAACAGCAGAACAAAGAATAATGAATATTCTGAGGTTATCAGTACCACACTTGAAAACTGAAATTTATAACTAAAATGCAGCAAGGGAGGAACTTCAAAGGATCTGATAATGTCCACCACACAAGCCTCCAAACTTTGAAATACCACCAGATCAAGAGCTGCAAGAGAAAAACATCAGTGTTGTCTGAGAAGGCTGGGATTTTTCCACATTCACTCTTTGTTGGGTTTCTTTTTGTTGGGTTTTTTTGGTTGGGTTTTAGTTTTGAGGGTGGGGGGTGTTTGGTTGTTGGCTTTTTTTCAAAAAATCCCAGATGTAGATATAGATATTTTCTGCTTAAAGTAACTCTTTCAAGTCAATGAGACTTGCTGTGCATTTTCGAAATTCTGTAGAAAGTGTTCCAATGACTAGTGTTTTCTTTAAATCTTCGGGAATTATTTGGTTGTAAGGAATTTAAAACTTTGCTTTATGATAATATTTTAAAGAATAAAAATCTCTTTCATATTTGAGAGAGCCTGAAAATGTGAAGTCTCAGCCACTAACATTTTTAGTTAAAAAATTTTAAAAATTATTTTTAAAAGCTTAAATATTATTTAAATTTTTAGCTAACATTTTAAATAAAGACACAGTATCTCATTCTATTCCTCAAAATGCATGTCCCAATTTTCAGAGCAGTGAGTTTGGGGTTTTAACCATATTTTATTTGAATTTAAAATTAAATCATTTGCCAATTCTATTTGAAAATGACTTTACACTTTTCCAACAGAGGAATCAAATATAATTAAAATAAAAATTACAATAATGTTTCACAAAATAATGAAGGAAAACTTACAATTTAAATATTTTTTGCAGAATCTATGATACAACTCTTCCAATATGTATTCTTAAGCACTGAATTATTTTCAAAGGTAATAGAAACTCGGTCGTTCTGCCATTATAGGGAAGAACATTTTCCTTCTTTAGAGAAAATATTCTCAGCTTATTCATCAGGCCTTGTTTGGAAAGCCTTTTTAGCAGCTTAAGCTCAATCTTGCGTACTACCGACTCAGCCAGGCTCAGTCCCTTTTGGAAAAATAAACCAAATCATCACTGACTCCAACTGCCATCATTTCCCCAAACTACTTACTGGGAAAAAAGTCTTAAAATTATGGCAGAGGGTTCCAGTTAAATTGTTAACAGTTAAATTATCTTTCGTTAACTGTTCAAATTAAATTCTTTATGAGTAAGACTTTTTGTTTTGTAAAATAGGTGAAAGCAACCAAAGAGATGACAAGGTGCTCCTGATAATCGATGCAGTAGTAGAGGAGGAGAAAAAGGAAATTATTTTGGGATGTTGCAAAATGCTGCAGCAGAATTGGTACAGCAAACCACAAGATGAACCAAAACATAACACAAGCTAGTTTAAAGTTTGAAACAGTGCTTTAAAATGCTGGGGTCAGTGTTAAAGAAAAACAAGGAAACAGTTCAAGGAAACAAGCAGTGAAGCTCTGTCTGAAATACTTCAAATAAAGGTGATTCTCTAATTTTGCCTGCCAGAGATAAGGAAGTATTTAATGACTTAATTAACCCACCCTTCCCATGAAAACTATCACACTGTAAGATTTCCACTGCTGCCTATTAAGCATTCCCAAGGTCCCAGGAGTGGTGGCAGAGGGGCTGGGAAGCCTTGGGACCCTGTTTAGCCCTGCCAGGCCAGGCAGGGGCAGGCAGCCAGAGGCAACACGGGAGACCGGGCAGGAAAGAGGAATGAAAGTCCTGCAGGGAGTGAGGGCAGCAGGGTGAAAGGAGAAGGAAATGTAGCAAGTCCAAATATATAAATAGATTACATGGGTTGATATAAAGAGGGGGTGGTCCAGGCACCACACTGCAGCTGATGTCGCTCCCGTTCCTTGTCTACACTTTCACTCACCTAGGCTGACAGCATGCATTTGCGTTCATTACAGCATTTGAAGTAACTGGAAGAATAAGCAACCTTGCGCTTCAGAATAATCCTTCTCTCCCCAAAATACTGTCCCTATCATATTTCCACAGTAATAGAGCTTTGACACCTCTACTGCAGGAATTCGATGTGTCAATAACTCCTCCCTCATTCATCCTCCCTTCATTCCTGCTAACCCTCACACCCTGCTTTTGAGGGGCCCCTCTGCCTCAGGCTGATGCCGGGGGTTCAGCAGTGCCTGGACCAAAGGTCTGTTGGCCCTGCACCTCCCCAGAGGCTCCCAGAACAAGGAAAGAAAAGGAAAGATGCAGTGGGTGCCAGCTGGAATCACTGTCTCCAGGTCAGATGGGGAGGAACCACTTGCTGACCTATGATGTATTTATCAGGACTGGAAAAAAGAAGTGAAAAATTTCAAGAGGAACAGCAAAATAATTTTAAAATCCCAGAGACAATGAAGGGAAAAAAGCATCAAAGCCCTGAGGGCATTCACAGCCCTGCCTGACCCTGTCAGCCACACTGGGCTTCCCAATCTGCTGGGGCCCAGGACCACACATCAGCCCCCAGGCCGTCAGCTGCTGCCCTCCAGCCCCCCATATTCCTGCCCTCCTTGGCCGTGGGTCCCACCGAGCCATGCCCATGTCACAGCCTGTCCCCATCCCCAGGGATGTGCCCCTAGAGCGTGGCTCCTGGCTGGGGTGGTGGGGTGGGCCCAGCCTAGTGAGTGGTGGATTATCAGGTTACCCAGTGAAGGTGACTGTTTTCACTGTTTTCCTCTGGGATGTGAGGAAATCTGCCATCCCATCAGCATCAAGGTGACCAAGACAAACCGGGGCTTTGGACATGTCCTTCAGGACAATCTGAAATTCAAGGGCTGAGCACCTGTCTTGCTTTTTTCCCTGCCTCCTGTTGTTCCCAGTGCTTTCCTTTCTGAACCCCTTGTCCCTTGGATCATATCTGTCCTCTGGTAAAAACAAAGCTAAAAAGTCTGTCCCTTCTGGGTCAGTCTTTTCTTCATGGAAACAGAATTGCACTTCAGCTACAGCAATGGAATCCTAGAGGTTCTTTACTCTTTTCCTCCTTATGTATCCTAAAGGAATATTCATTCTTATCACTAACCATCCTGAAGGCCATGCCAAAGAAGGTTTTAATATCTTTTGTAGCTTGGACGAAATGGTATGTCATTTTGTTCTAATAAAAGTGCTAGTAAATACTTCAGATGATCCATTCTAGCTGCCTGTTTACAGGCTTTTTAATAACAAGTTGAAGGTGCATAATGATGATTGTCACCCTAGGAATAACTGGGCTTTCCGCTCTGTATTCTCAATTCACTGTAAATACATTCAGCTGTACAGGATCATGTTTCCACTTTGGACACTGTGTCCCATTTATCCCATCGAAGTTATGCCAGACCATTCTGAGTGTTCATCAGAGTTCAGAATGTTCATTCTGAATGAGCATTGAAGTTATGCTCTGTGAAGAAGAGCATTCCTGAGAGATTTGGGAGGTACCATATTGAAGTCTGACAGAGGGTGAGTGGAAGAGCAGGGATATCCAAGAGAGCACAAACACCTTCCCAAACCAGTGACTGGGCACCTCACAAGAGGTTGCTAAAGGAATGTAAGAAGAATGCTGCTCTGTTCTGTCTCTTATTTCTTGTTTGAATTGTTCCTCTCTTTCATCAGCTGTATCTCTTTTCCAAATATTTTTCTTCTTAACAACACCCTCTCCATGGGCATTCTTTCTCCAAAACCACTGCTGTCTTTGACAACAAAAGCCCTTAACTTCTCTGGGCAGGATCAGGAAAGATGAAGCTTAAATTATCGAAAGTGCTATTTCATTAGCACAGATAATACTGGTTTCACTATTCAAATACACTACAAGATAACTTTCATTATCCCTTTAAATACACATATTTTTCACAGATTATTTTATTTACAAGTATGTAAATAAATTTGTCTGTTCTTGTTTTACACTTTCGGCCATAGCTATGCTGACACGGTGCTGCTGATCATTTCAGCGTTTAGCTGACATTTCAGTCATGTTTAGCGTGGCCTTGATGCTCTATCCCATTAACGATTTTTTTAAATTTCCTGTTTCCCAGGAGAATGTGGAGCCTGGCCCTCTAGCCTTCCCTGCAGTATAAAGTGAAGTTTTTTCCCTCACATCTTCATGCGCTGTAAAAGCAAACTTTTGCAATATTTAAAGCAAAGGTCTCAGGGAACAGACCGCAGCCTCCTCACCAGCTGTAATTAATCCCTGAAGCAGGTCACATCCTGCATAATTACAAAGATGATACGGCTGAAGACCACACCTGGTGAGCACAAAGGAGCCTCGTGAAGAATGAACAAGCAATGGGAGGATGGTGGTGGGGGGGTGCTTTATGACATCCAGAGCTGGAGGGAATGCGCACAATTCTGCCAGAGGGCCTCCAGCTGTACCTCTAGGACTGACTTAAATGTTTTCCCTTTGTGATTCGGTAGACACTATATCATTTCTCTTTGGTGCCCAAGCTCTAAAAAGCACCAGTAGCCCTACAGCAAACTGCAGGGTGTAGTGGAGACATGGCCTTCAGCAGTGGCTGCTGCCCAGCTTCCTCAGAACTTGGGTAGTATGTGGTTTCATGCTGTAGGTGATGTCCAACACAGGTAAAGCTTCACCATGCTCTGTTTTAGGCAGCTTTGTTAGTTTCATGCTCTCAAGCATGTTTCAATCTGCTTTTCCCTTCCCATTTCACTGTGCTCCTTCTTAAAGCAGTGCTTGTGGACAGAGAATCTTTGAAAAAGATGAACCCAGAGCAGCAGGTTCCCTGCAGAAATCAGAGGCAAAGGGTAAAGGAAAGGTAATCTATACCCTACACTTTGTTAAGCCACTGTGTATTCAGATTTCAGAAAGACTGTTTTTGAAGTGGCAGATAGTTTAATAGTTGACCTGCTCAGCCAAGGACTTCCAAGTAACAAGAGATACAGTTGAATTTGAGCTGTACATGCTATGAGAACTTCCCCACTCCTTCTAATTTTCTGAAGCTGGATAAATCCTCTCAGAACTCTGTGTTTGCAGAGGCTTTTGGCTTAACACAATGATTTAACTGTATTTGCCCCTGTGAGTTTTATCTTCTGTTTGTTTATGCAATAATTTAATGGCTTTGACTTTGTGACTTTCAGGCATCTAAAGTGCTACAACAGATGGGAACAATGACATTTTCATCAGAAGGTGTTGCCAATCTGGGTTTTAATTCAGACTTTTCCAACTGCTGATCTCTGATCCAGTGACTGAAATATATGCCCAAGGCATTTTCTTTTAGATTTTTTTTTTTTTTGTTTGGGGGGGGGCAAAACCAAGAAGGCGAATTGTACACTTTCATTTTGTGTCCATCCTTGGCCTTTGAGAGCCCACGTACAGCCACAATAACGTCCCTTTAGAAACGTAGCTCCTGTGCAAGGGCACACTAGGGGCCCACCAGTGTGCCTGCTTCCTAAAGGGTGTGAACACTCAAGCTTTGAAATCTGTCTCTTCGCTTGCAGAGCAGTGAGCCGAGCAGTATCATTGACACGAAGCTCCCCAGCCTAAGCCCCGAAGCCTGCAAAGATATTGTACTGGAGGGAAGAAGTGCAGAAACCAGACGAGCAAATTACACTTCATCTCTTTGTGCTTAACCTGGGTACCAGTATACATCCTTTTTTTTTTTTTTTTAAGCT
>WAAG01001481.1:40846-76733 GCA_013390105.1 Tichodroma muraria
TTTAAGCTGCTAGCTAATAGTCTCTCACAACTTGGTAAATTTTTCTCAGGTGATAGTAAATCATGTTCTGCATTTATTGATTATTCATTTAGGGGTTTTTTGGCACACAGTTGCTTTATAGTGACTCATCTTTTTAGCACAGGCTAACATTTCATAAATATAGAAGTGCAGAGATTCCCCTCTAAAATTCTACCTGAAAGAAAACAGTTTAAAATTTTTCGACTGAAGGCAATAGTAAGTCTGAGACTAAAGCTAAAGTAACAACTGGAAATAAATTAATCAGCATGGTCAGCATATTCTTCAGAATTTTTGTACAAGTAACACAATTGTAGTAAAACTGGTCCTGGCATTCGTCAGTATTCTTGTTGCTTTGTCCCATATTCCGTGGCAGTCTTGCTAGTAATGCATTAACAGAAATCACCTTCCCAAGGCATGGAAACACTTTTTTTAGCTCCTGACATTATAAACGTATCTTGAATCAATAGAGCTGGCCACTTACTGCGAGAATCGGAAATACTGTGGGAGGTAATTGCTTCACAGCAAATGACTTCACATAATTTGATAGTTTCTAGGCCTCATGCATTATTCTTGCTGTTAATCCATTGTGATTTATTATCCACTTCTATTCCATTTTTCATCGCATTTCTGTTCAAGGTTCTTCCTGATCTTTGCTTCTCAGAGTCCAGTCTTACATTTCATTGCTGGCAGTTCAAATCAAGAATAAAATAGATTAAACACTCGAAATGTTGTGCCCAACAAATACGTTTCACTTGTACTGTGTCTGGAAGATGTCCTGGGCAGTCCAGTCTTTTCATGTTTCATTTCTTGTGGTAAATCAAAAAGAGTATGCCAATAAAACTCCCCTTTTTGGAGTAATAATGATTAGATTTCACTTCACTTCCAAATCTAGCTACAAATATATAGCACTGTACCTTTTCATTGTGCAGCTGGCATTTATTGAGCCTGTGTTAAAATGTTTTGAAAATATAGTTATCCATTTCTTGTGTTTTCCATGCTTCTTGAGGTTTAAGTGTTGTCAGATTCAACCCCTTTTGGACAGTAGATAAAGATAGTCCTGGCTGATCTGCATTCCCTTCCACTCTGTTTTAACATTTTCATTCTGTTAATATTTCTCTAGGATTAAGCTGCTGGAGAGGGGTTGGACCAGATGACCCACTGTGGTCCCTTCCAACTTTATCCATTACGTTCTTCTGTGATTCCCAAGTGAGAGATGTGGGTGAGAGCCCTCAGATGTGGGTGAGAGGAGTGGGAAGAGTGGCCACAGAGCAGATTCCTCTGCAGATTGTCCAGAGCTGTATGTGGGCTCTATTCACACCCATGAGGGGCAGGCAGGACAGCCTCAAAATGTCTCTTTGCTTGGAGCTGTCTGTCCAGAATTCTGGCACAATGTTTTCAAAATTATCAGTGCTGTATGTGAAAAAAGGATTTGTGAAAACAGGGAAGAGAGAGGGCTTTTCTGTGTCAAGATAGCAATGATCAGCAGTAGAACCTGGAATAATTCTCTTTTCTTGCCCCAAAGCCTACGGTGCATTTGTTGGATTGTTTAGGGGTGGTAAGGCAGGGGATGGAGGTGACAGCTCAGAGCTAAGTAACCTCTCATGAGGCTCCTTCTCTTCACCTGTAAATAAAACTGAAATATTTGAAGCTGAGCTACCTGAAGCCTAAGAAGAGAAGGAGGGAGCATTTCCACCAGGTTGGACTAAATGACCCTCAAAGCTGGAGGATTATGCTCTTCATCACTAGCAAAGCACAAGCAGGATTCCAACCTATGAGCGACTTGAGAAGAGAGGACCATTTACTGTTCTGGATGATCATATGATAGTTGGACTAGTCTCTAGGTTCCTTAGTCAATGGGTTACCTCTAAAGTTACAGGAGGAGAAGACATCTTCTCGCTTGGTCCTGCAGCATGGTGGGGGGTTTGTCAGACTGACAGTTCACTCCCTTTCTAGTGAATACAGTTCTCCTTGAGCTACACACAGGCTCCTGGCCTATGTTTAGAAATCCGTGGCCATTAAAGATGCCCAGGAAGATAGGTAACACTGCAGGAATTTGTTTTGACAGAAATTCTTTCTGCCTAAATGAGACCTTTGTTTCAGCCAACAGTTCAACAGAAGGCTTGCCTGTGCTTTACACACTTGACATTTTTTGTGGCTTAAGCCCATTTTACATGGTAACAATACATCATCAGGAAAGTACTGAGCTTTTTTGTTTGACCTTCTGTAGTTCCTGTTCCCATTTTTAGAAGCCACTTCAAATGTTGCTGTTGGTCATGTTCCTTTTATATTCAATCTGTTCCTCACGTCACTGTTGTCACTCATACTGCTAACTATGGAACTGAGAATCAACATTTGTTTTCAATGAAAGCGCATTTTCAATCTCCTTACCTATCACTTATTAATTGGAATTTCAGCATTACTTGCAATTCGGGGTGGGGGGTGTGTTAGGTCTTTACTCATTACACAGTATATTCAAATTGCAACCTACAGCTCAAAAAGGGATTTTCCTATAATGAAGCCAATAAAAATTTGTGACTTCTGTGGATTTTGGGAAAAGCTCATATTTCTTTCTGGTAAAACTGTGACATAACAATCACCAACAATGATGGAGTTGCATCCACAACCTCAGTTGTCACTATGGTTTTGCTTTCTGTCCCTTTTTGAAGCAAATGGTGTCATATTCATGATGTCACCACATGTTAGGATGGGCAGGATTTCCTCTCTCCTTCTCCTCTCATTCCTAAGCTAGTGAAGTGAAGCTGATGGAAGAACTCTTTATCTAGGCTTGCCTGGCAAGAGCTGTCCTTGTTACCACTGCTTGTCTGCAGGCTTGATACAACTGCCCATTTTCCTGAGGGATGAGGGTCTAAGGTGACACTTTCATTATTTAGAAACCTCCAGCTGACAGGCAAGTCTGTCTCTAAATATAGCATTTTGTATCCTCTGCTACGGTCGTTCTTTTGCAATAAGTGTACCATTAAGCAGGGTGCTAAAAAAGGGTTCCATTTATGTTAAAAACAGGACATTCATTGCTGCACACACCAGAGGTCTTCATGGACCAGCAAACACTATCATTGTCCTTGTGGACACAATCTGAATGGTCAGTGGGTCTCCACAGAAGACCCTGTAGAAAATAGGACCTCCACCCACTGTATTCAGACCAATCTGCTTCCTCAGGACTCATTCATGTCAAAGATCCTATTTAAATGTGTGTGTCCTGGCTCCTTCTCCAACCCCCCTCTTATTTGTCTGCCTTCCGGGGGGTGAGCAGGCTTGGACAGTTGTGTGCTGGTGTAAAAGTCCATTGCACTTCCAGCAGACAAGAGGTTGCAACTAAGAACTCTTCCCTGTTGGACTTTCAAGGGGTCAGTAAAGCACGAAGTTGAAAGTCACTATGGCCATGTCTGACCATTGGCATTTGACCCACCTGGCTTTTACAGCTCTAACTGCATGAATACAGTTAAGGAAAGAAAGGTCTGGAAACAGCTGCCTTGGAGACATCTGTAGGGAAAAGGACATCTGGTCTTGAGACAGACGGCCCTGGGTAAGACCCAGGTAAAACTTCCCAT
This sequence comes from Tichodroma muraria, assembly GCA_013390105.1. NCBI lineage: Eukaryota > Metazoa > Chordata > Aves > Passeriformes > Sittidae > Tichodroma > Tichodroma muraria. Next base: position 44,434 of record WAAG01001481.1, read on the forward strand.
GTTCAATCTCTCTGAAAGTTATTATATCATGTGGGCATGAATTTTAGTTTTCTTTGAAACATCTGGGGTTTTCCCAAGATAACCCAGTCATGGCCAAATGGCAATGGGTGTTACCCTGAAAGTGAACAGGCAGTGATATTCCTTCAGACCATGTTGTATTTTGACTGAATTATGTCAGTAACAGTTTGCTGAGCCTGAAACTAAAATACATTTTGCTGGGGCTTGTCAAAAGACCTTATACCCAGCATGTGGTTTGCACAATTACCTCTGAAACAGCCTGAGCCACGTGAATAATTAGCATGCATAGCTTTGCCCTGTATGTTTGAGCAAAGCTTTAAATTTCTTCAAGTTTTCTGAGTGCCAAGACCTTGATAGTTCTGCAGAGCAATAGCTTGGCACAACAAATGAAAGTACACCTAAGGAATTCCCCTACTGATGACTGGTGTTGTGAGCAATCATGAGTCGTATCTGTAGTGTTCTGGGAGGTCAACCAGAGGGTGCCACTGGAGAAGCACTGAACCGCAGCTCCGGGGCAAATCCCGTGCTCTTTGGCGTGATACCTTGATACCTTGCTCGTAAGTCTTTGCTAGTTGCCCTGCAAGGCCCTTCAGGTACCATCTCCTCCAATGCTCTGATTTATTCATACCACACATATGGAGTGATGCACAGGTGGGCTCTGTATACCAGGTCCTTACAGAAACGCAGTGGGGATAAAGGTGATCCCCCATACTGGCAAGGAGCTACTTGTCTGAAGTTCCAGTGCAGTGACCACAAAACCTGAATGCATTTGTGTTGACCTACATGTCAGCTACAGAGGTCATCCACCTCAGAGGTTCAGCCTAAACTGGAGTCTGTACAAATCAGAATGCTCCAGATTTCCTGTATGGGACAAGATCTTATCTCAGACACTCACAGGAATGTGGTACAGGTATGAGCAGGATAAAGTATCTTTGCAGTACAATTTTGGTATGGCATATTTCCCCTCACCATCTCTAGTTCTGGATAAATTCTCCCAGGGGTGTTCAAAGAATTTGGGTGGGTTTTTTTTATTTTCTAAGTACAGAATACTTTGACCAAAGAGACCACAGTCTGAGCATATTACAGATACCTCCATAAAAGAGTGAGTGAATATGTAGCAAGAAGTGGGTACTCCATGGCAGTAACACTGGCAGGGCTCTCAGTGACAGAGAGCTGGCATCAGGCTGGCAGGCACTGTGCCACCTTGGCAGCCGTGAGGACAACAGAACAGGCAGGAAAACATTCTGCAAGGGCTGTCCCAACTGGTCCCTTGGTGCCTTGACCATTTGCTTGGCAGACTGTGCTCAAGCTGCAGCCCCTGGAAATTCCCTGACAGTCCACCCTAAAGGGTTCAATACCAGCCTTGTTACCTGCTTTCAAAAGCTGGCTGTGCAGAAATGCAGGATGAAGCTTCACAGGGTCTAAGGCTGGGAAGTAGCCAAAGAGAGCCTCTGGTTGGAGGCAGGGACTTTTGAATGGATGTGGCACGGCGGATCATGGACCACAAAGGGTCCTGCTTTGTTTGTCTCCAAGACTATAACTTGTCATCCTAATACAACCTGTCTGTATTTCTGATGTGTGCTTGCAGCTCCAGACGGGAGTGTCCAGCCTGGGAGTGGCACAGCTCCACGTGGATCCCATGGGAGTTATCCAGCATCACATCTTGGGATGGAGGACAGAGCCATGGGGCTAACACATGGCTTGGAGCAGCAGGAGTAGGTAGGGTCCATGTACCACAGCCAAGTACCTTTCTGCTGTTTCCTTTGCTTGTGCACAGCGCCCTTGGGAATGTGCATTCACAGCTCTGCTGGTGCTTGTACAAAAACAAGGGGCAAGCCAGGCCTGCCTCCCATGCTGGATAGGGAATGGGAAGAGACAGTGGAGGGAAGGACTAAGCAGGCACAAGCCTCAGTATGTGTGGCAGATGCGGACGAATCAAATGGTCTCATGGTTTACATGAGTTTAGCCATGGTTTACATGCAGGCAGTAACACAGCCCGAATCTGTACAGCAGCTATCTGTCAGGAAAGCAGCATTCTGGGGTTCAGTTATCAGTATTGGAGTTTTTAAGCAAGGAAAGACCTGCAGTGTTTGATTACCATGGAGGAGGCATGAGCTACAGGGATTACAGGTGATACAGTTTATTGCTCACTGGACAGTTTTCTGTTTCTCAGTGCACAGGACTGAGGTAACACATTGAGGGGGACACATCTTACAGCTGTTCCAAGATGACCTTGGTGTGAGGGTCTCCTCCAATGCTCGGGAAACGCCTCCCAGGTCCCTACCATATTTTAAGTGGATTCTATTTCTTGTGAGGTAACAAGGTTATGCCTGTGTGAGAGCCCACTTTCCTGCCTGTTCCATGAGGTTGTATTATACCACAGGTGTATCGTGGCACCTGGAAATAGTGACCTCCAAGTGATATTAAACATCAAGACCACGTAAACTGCCAGAAAGCTTAGCCTCAAAGACGCTGCAGCAGGAGGATCATGGGGTGTCTAAACAGGCTGAGGCCAGTCCTTTGCTATTACAGCAACCGCATCATGTAAGTCCCTGCACAAATTCACCAAGCTTACTCCTAAAGTAGCTAGATTTCTGTTCTCACCTTTCTGATGTAAGAGGCCGTTGTAAATATGTTAAATGCCCTGCACCCTAACAAACCAACCCAAAGAAACTCAATCTTCCGTAGGAAATTCTGTGTATCTTCCATAGGAAATTCTGTGTATCTCTCATGGTTTGCTGAAAGCAATGTTTAGGACCACACCTCCAGCATCCTGCCTGCCCAGGGAAATGTGTCATTTGTAAGGAGCTACAGAAGGATCATCATCACAGAAAGTTTCCCTGTTGGCTGTGCTCCAAGGCTTTAAAACTGAGATCTTCCTTTAGATCAGTGACACTGTAGGAATACACACTTGGCTTCAGAAGCACCATCAGAGGGCTCAGCTGACCCTGTAACTGCAGCTTCTCACACCTTGCTGCTTTGCTGCTTCCTGCTCACTGAAGACAATCCTGGGCCAGACTGTCTGATCCAGTATGCAATCAGAAAACACCATTTCCAGAGCTAAGATGTTGATCAGAGGTGGGTAGGTTCACCAGACATGTCACTTCCCAGGGACATGGGGCCCTCCTCCATCTGCATTACTGTGCACGAAAGGCCAGGTACAACAAAACAGCTGATGCAGCAGGAGCCGGCTGTTCAAACATGCTCCTATTATATGACTGTTTTGTTTCAGTCAGCCAATACTCAATGGCATTGTGGGTTTATTTCCAGCAGGAGGAGAAGATTATATGAATAAGATTATTCTTGTCTGCGCAGCCCTGTTTGTTTGCAGAGAAGTGCATGCACACCTATGTCCCCAAAACAACCTGGAAATGAACAGCTTACAGTTGTGTTGCTCACTCTTTTCAAGACAGCTTTTCCTCAGCTCTGCTTGCCCAAATTTTCTGTCTCCAGGAGATCTGTCCCAGAACAAGCCTCTCCATTGTTTTTCCTTATTTTTTCCTGGCTTCCAGCTTCTAATATACTTTCAGCAGGCAGCGTGCTTTCTTCAGTATTTGCAGCTCATTCCATCAGGCCAGGTTTTAGTTCCTGATACACTTATATGCGATGTATTATGTAAGTCCCTAGCATTTTGAGCTGCCATGGCCTTCAGAGGCTGTTTTTCTCTCAGAGAAAAACCTACATAGATTACTCACTGTTCTTAACAAGGTCTCTGTCTTTTGCCTATAGAAGGTTATTTGACTTTAAATTTAAGTAACATCTACTAGAGCAGCAAGATAGGCTTTAAATCACTTGTATGAATGGTAATTAAAGGACAGTACTCATGAGAAATTTTACACTGGAAAATTATTTGAAATAAGCAGTAGTTTGTTTTGCTGCACACTAATTATTCTGTACTTCCCCCTGTGCTGTTAAAATGCAGTGAGTTCAAAGAGGTTTTAGTTAAGAAACTTCAGGTGTCCTGAAATTATGTTCATTGTAACCTGCCCTACCTCCATAGTTCTGCTTATGTGAGGAAATCCTTAATTTCAGGAGCTGCTTCCATTCTCTTACCTACTTGTCCTGTCGCAAGCACCTAAATGTTGCTTCAGAGCACGCTGTGGCGTGGCTCTGCCTTGGCAGTGGAGAGCAGCTCAGCCTAACTCCGGAGTGCCTGAGTTTGAGAAATCAGGCTCTGCCCAGCGGCACCGGCCCGAGGGACACGCTCTGCTCCGAGCGTGCCCCGCACACCCACAGGGTGGGCTCCAGCAAAGGCGCTCCCGCTCCAGCCCGCTGAGCGCGATTCCTCATGCGGGAGACGAGAGCTGGGACAGAGAGGGGCAGACCTGCCGGGGGGGACAGGAGCACCCTGAGAGGCAAACCCCCTTCACACCCCTGATCTCTGAGCTGGGGAGGCGTTCAGTTACCGGGCGTATTAATAGTGCTAATCACGGTCGTGGACAATCATATCCAGGTATCTAAGGAATGCCTGCCTGTACTGATGCAGGGTAGTTGGGATTTGCCGCAAATCTGCTCTCTCACGTGCAGCTGTGTTACCAGGTTTTCAGGAGAGTTCCAAGTACGAGTGACTGTGCAGCTAAGGAGATGTGAAGCAGACACATATTGAACTTTCAAAGATGTTTTTCTTACAAATCAATGAAGTGCTGGTTCTCGCTTTTATTTCCATAATCAGGTGACTTGTTTTCACTATGTGTCAGCTGTCTGCTAATATTTGATTTGCACTTTATCGAGAAAGATTTTTTTTCACATATGATTTCCAGAGAGGCAGCTGAATGGTGGTGAAGGTGAGAACTAGCTGTAGGCCAGTGGTAAATGGGAAGCAGAAAAACATTTCAGTCCAAGCAACCTGCAATGACTTGAGGGAAGGGCTCTGTCTGCTCCACAAGTAATGCAGCATTACAGGAACGATCAGCAGAATGAAACAGCTCATGCTGAAAGCCTGACATCTACATCAGGTGCCTTTTAGGAGGGTTACTTAAGACCAGCACATCTGGTCCAGTGGGCTGAACACGCGCTTGTGGTTCACACACATCAAATGTGCTCCTGCAGAATCTCATGGCTTAATTTAATCTGAAAGAGGTCTAGCTTACAGACCCCAAGCATGCAGCACCAGACGCAGTAAGTGGGGGCAACTGGACAATCTGTTTCAAAAGCACATTCCTTAACTAAACCACTAATGTTGCCAAGGCAAAAGACTGCTTGAAATAGATTAGATTTAGACTAGAATAGAAGTTTTCCTTGTGTGATGTGTAGGAACAAAGAAACTGCAGGTTTACAATAAATTCCAGCTGGCAAAAAACCCCAGCAAATAAGTATGCAATTTCTTCTTCTTTCTGCATCCCTCTCCTTCTTCCCTGGTACACCACAAAGGAAGCTGGGGTGCTTAGCTCTGCATTCTGTATGCAGAAGAAAGAAGCCAGCCATCTAGAAATTAAATATTGCAATACAACCCTACAGGATCTAAATAAGCATTTTTAGTTCAAATTAACTATTATTCGCCTCATGATTTAAACAGGGGAGAGCCACATTTTGCCCTCAGTAGAATGCATACTGAAGCAAAATTTTTTCTATAAATATTTAAACAAATGACATTCATCGAATTAGTTTTCCTCTCCATCTTTCTATTTACTCCTATTAGCTATCAAAAGTTGCATTGTGGTTTCAGCTCAGTTCTTCCCTGGAGGCTATAGCCACAATGATACTGTTTGATGTAAATAGGCTGTGGTGCCTGAATCTTTTACTCCAGTAAGCATATTGCTTGGAACATGCTGCTCACTCCCATGGTCCAAAAAACTGTGAAGGGATGACTCATAACTAACAACTGTTACTGATCTCATTTCGCTTACTCAAACTCCACAGTTTATATACAGTTCTGTGTGTGAATGTGTCTCCAGTCTTGCCTTAGTCAGCCTTAGGAGCAAAGAAAGGAGTTTCTTTCCTTTCTTTTAGTGGACTGGTGCTCATCTCACTAATTTAGTGTTCATCTGCAGGAACATAATGGAAGTTTTAAGTTCAGTTTATCCCACAGCAACTGCATGTGGTATTTTTAGAACTACTTTCTGAGCATTTTAAGGATAGATGGCCAGGTGAACTTGCACCAGCCTAGACTTTAAGGAGCTATTTATATTATGCATTACCCACTCTGAACCACTTGTCTGTGCATAAAGATCTCTGCATGTGACACACTTCCTTCCTTCCTGGATGTAACTGGACTGCCGTTGTGGTCTTCCCCTGCTAAAATCAGCCACGGAGGTTTTTATGCTGCAATAATCCTTCTCTGTTCGTGTTTATTTTAGTGGTTGTCCCGTTGCCTGCTCCCATGGCTTTTGCACGTGTGCAGCGCTGCTCCGGGGTCACCGCGGTGGAAGCCAGGGCACTGTGCCAGCATCAGCACAAATGCTGACACAAATGCAAGTGCATTCTTCTGCCTCAGGGGCGAGCATACCGGAGCTCACGGTCTCCCTTGCCCTGTTTTTCTGCATTGTGTTTCCCCCTGGAGCCACCCAGAGCGCCTCAGAAAAGGAGGTGCTGCAGGGGGCTGCATGATCCCCACTACAGAGGCTGGAATTTTTGAGAGAAGCAGTAAAGAGACTGGCCAAGCAAGGCTACAACTGTGCTAATAACCCTAATAACCCAAGGCTACAAAAATAACTGGGGGACCTGAAGCAGAGACTACTTATGGTTGAGCCCACACTAAACACTGGGCTGCATTTATTGACATGAGTCACGTACACTAATCCTCACCTCAAGGCTTTCATTTGGCACGGAGCTCTTACTTTTCAGTCTCCACTGTCATGCTTCAGCTAAGCAGTTATTTTGTATCAAGAGTTCATTACAATCTTTACCAAAAGCTTTCCTTCTCTAAGTATAACAGAAGGTGAACAGGTTCTCTTAGAATAGGACAATTAGCCAGGGCTCCTTGTACCACATTGTTCACCATGCTAACAAGGCCAGCCAGTAGGAGAAAGAAATGAAAACTGATGCATTTTTTAGGCAAGCTGCATTAATATTATTAAATCCACTACAGGACTAACTAGGCTTTGATAGAAAGTACCAGTTTTTACTGATGAAGGCCGCAGTTTTGTACAGGAGAGAAGTTATGAAAATGTAGTTTCAACAAACTATTCTACAGAAGCAATCTCATGAGGTCAAAGACATTAATCATGCAATTACATTTGTCATTTCATAGAATCACAGAACATTTTGGGTTGGAAGTGAGCTTTAAAGGTCATCTGATACAACCCCTTCTGCAATGTTCAGGGAAATCTTCAACCAGACCAGGCTGCTCAGAGCCCCATCCAGTCTAGCCTTGAATATTTCCAGGGATGGGTCATCCACAACTTCTCTGGGCATTCTCCCTTATATTTGGTCTAAAACTACTGTCTTTTATTTTGAAATCATTGCCCTTGCCCTGTCACAACAGGCCATGCTAGAAAGTCTGTCCCCATCTTTCTTAGAAGCTTCCTTTAAGTACTGGAAGGCTGCAATGAGGTCTCCCTGGAGTCTCTTCTCCAAGCTGAACAACCCCAACTCTCTCAGCCTTTCCTCACTGGAAAGGTGTTAAAGCCTTCCAGTCATTTTTGTGACTCTCCTCTAGACCTGCTCCAACAAGTCGATGGGGTTTTTGTGACGAGGACCCAAAAGCTGGATGCAGCACCACCGGTGGGGTCCCACAAGGCTGAAGTAGGGGGGCAGAATCACCTCCCTCGACCTGCTGGCCAGGGTTCTTTGGATGCAGCCCAGGACAAGGCTGGCTTTCTGGGCTGCGAGTGCACACTGCTGGCTCATGTCCAGCTTTTCATCCACCAGTACCATCATATTCTTCTCAGCAGCGCTGCCCTCAACCTGTTCATCCCCCCAGCCTGTATTGACACCACTGGCTGCCCTGACCCAGATTCAGAGCCTTGTACTTGGCCTGTTTTTTTCTTATCAATTTCACAGGGGCCCACTCCTCAAGCTCATTCGGGTCACTCTGGATGGCATCCTGGCTTTCAGGTGCTTCCATTTATTGCATAACTCATTACAGTAGCTCCAAGAGTTGACCCACCCCCTAAGTTTGTGAGTAGCAAGCTGGCGTTTCCACACAGCAGGGGTCACACATGTCTGGTCATGCTATGTGCTGACCCCATGGAATTTGTGCAGGTTTGCAGAAAAATGGTGCCATCACTGCCTGCCATACCAAGTCTTCACCAGAAACATCTCACCACATCTGTCTTCTGCTTCAGGATTAACTTGGTAGTAAGACATGCAGAAAGCTGGCAGAAAGGGAACACGGAGGGAATATTTCAGAGGAAGGAGAAGACAGAAAAAGCCACATTGTATTCTGCAATAGTCCCAAGCTGGCATTGAGTCCAAGCTCATCTTCTGTCCATGCTGATGGAGACAAACCTATTACTTATACAGAAGCTAACACAGGCCCAGCTCAGGGGCCAAAGGTAAATGCATACCCATTTCAACAGCATCCTAGGCTGGGAATGCTGTTTACAACTGTATTGGTAAATTAAACGTGCCAGGAACTGTCTCCTCACATGGAGGCAAGGCGAGGCAAGGCAAGACAAGGAGAGGAGAGGTGAAGAGGCAGCAAGGGGGACATAAAAAGACCTAATGCACTAAAAATTGAGCTACCACCAATATTTAAAAGATTAAAAAGAACTGGTATGAAGTTCATGTTTTAGACAAATACTTGCAGAGATTGTGGTGAGAGCTCATTGCAGGAAATGGAGCAGGGGAAGCAGCAATTTAAAGATTCAAGATGCTATTGTAAGAAATTTCCCTTTCTCATGATGTTTATTAAATATCCACTTTTAGGCTAGTGATAAGGTCAGACGTTAGTACCCAGCTCCTATGTTAATATTTAATATTATTGACCTCCATTCTCATATTTTAGGGGAACATGCTGGAAACTGTTGCAAAAATTACATGGGGATGTGGTACATAAATATTGGGAAAGACTAGCTGTAGCACTAATTTCTTTGTTGTCTGAAACTAGATTCTTTAATTTTTTTTTCCATCTGCAGCTTTGTAGGACCTATACGGTATGACAAATATTTATTCTCAGCGTAGCATTTTGCTGCCCACACAGAAAGGTTGTGGCTGTTTCTCGATGCTCCCTGGCTGCTGCTCCTGTGGTGGTGCAATTCAAAGTGCAAACAAAGAGAGGAGCAGGGGGAGCATTCATTTCAGTCAGCACCACCAGTTTACAGCATCAACCTTTTTCTCCTGAGTTACAATACCCCAGTGCCAAACATGGACCTTTAAACTGTTCTATAGCCAAAAAAGAGAATGTCATCTGGCAGCACAGCTTCATTTACCAATGAATTAAAGAATGCAGAATTACAAATATCTGATTACTGTTAAATAAATGTGATAGTGACAATACATTATACACATAACCTGTCCCATGCTACTGCCATTTACTAAAGTTAGTCTCAAAATGTGGGTACTAAATGACTGATCACTGCATCTGATGATGGATAAAATCCAAACCTTCTGAAAACATGTAAAAGAGAGTTCAATGCCTATGTTTAAAGAGAAGGGGGACGCACACTTGAAGATCACCAGCTGGGGGAGAGTGGACAGCTTGTGATTCAAGACCTCTGTCAGCCACATCTGAAAAAATCTATTGAGATGAGTTTCAAGAAACTACGGTGATGAGAAAAATGAATCGTTACCATATTCATGTATTTTTACAGATTCTAACCTCAGAAAGGCAGAACAAAGAATAAGTAGTGAGCTTTAGCATGACAACATTATCTTGGAGGTTACATATGTTATTAGTGGTCTGTAGTAGGTCATTCACAATAGCTGAGGTGCCAATATCTGCCAAGTAACTAATTTTGTATTTAGGTTGACCTCAGATAGGACTGATTTCTAAATGAGCTGGGACACCTGCATGAATCACAGGACGAGGAGAAGCTGGAAAGGCTAACTTAAACAAATTCCAGAACCACAATAAAATAATGTGCAAGTATTCAGCAGAACATGGCACTTAAAATCAAGGCACGGTGGTAGCTTTCCAAAACAACATCCTCTCTCTGCAGGACAGATGCCTTATACACAGGTTATAGACACTTCTAGGGTGAAACTGTTTATTTTTAGAGTTGATTTTGTACAGGATTGAGGGAGGTTATGCTCTATATTGAAAGCCCCAAATTATTATTATGAGACAGCACACAACAGAGGAAAGGACATTTTCCCCGCATGCCTTCAGCATTTCTCACTATACTTGGATGTGGAATCACCATTCTCAGGAGAGGAAGTTTTTCAGGCACATAGTTTTTCTGCATAATATTGTTAATAATTATACTAATATTTATTATGATATATTATTATAATATAATCAACAAATATAATATAACAATTATTGTATATGTTAATATGTTATAATTATATTATTACACTATTAATGTGTTATAATATAAATGAGAATAAGTATAACAAGAACAAAGAAGCAAAAATAGCTTTTCTCTCATCTATGCTGATTCACTCCATCCCCATTGCTCCAGACAGACGAACAGTGTTACCTGAGCCCTGCATCCTTGTTCTCCCTTCTGCCTTCCAAACCACGGAGCAGGTTGAAGCCAGCTCTTATAAAATGCAAATGGAGCTTAGGGGAATGCTGCTATTCCTACTGTAGCTCCCCTGCAGGTCCAGGCAGATGCAATGAGATCACAACCAGTAGCCAGAGCACTTGGAGTTTGTCCTGATTTCTTGAGCATTGGATCATCAATGCCAGCACGGAGGAGCAGACATGGGGTCCCAGTGGCACTTCACTAACTAGGAGATGCTGCTCATCTGGGAGCACCTCCAGCTTCTGGAGGAAATCTCGGGGGTTGTTTCCAGGATCGCTCAGACATAAACAGCAGGTACTCTGGGATCAGCAATTCCCTGGCTTAGCAGAGCAGCTGCCTGCGTCCTGGCAGTGAGCTCCCGTGCCCTCGTGTGAATCACAGCCACAGGCTTCCACACACTTGGACACAAACATGCACCTCTGCTCCTACCTTGGAAATCCCTGATACTTTAGAAAATACTCAGCTCCGGTGTCTCCAGCCTATGATTTTATACCGCTGCCCTCTTTTTACTTTTTTAACAGTTATCTTGAAAGTAACTGATAAGAAGGAAATCTCAGCTTCCCTTGAACCACGGAATCATTTTGTCTTTGTCTTCAATTCACAGGGAGTGTGAAACATGGTATCAAAAGACTTTAAAAAACGAATAAGCTCAAAAGGTCTTTACATTTTCCAGAGCCTGAGAGAGTGCAGAGCTGGGTCTAGCTTGATGCACGTGTGTGCCTCTGTGTGTGCGTGTGTGTGTGTGTGTGAGCACTATTTACAGGCAAAGAGCCCCCACCCGGCTTTAGACAATGGCCCCTGTCACCCCCTGAAGGCCTGCAAAGTGCTCCACGACTTGCCCGCTCCCCAGGGCTGCCTGCTCCCGGCAGAACTGCGCCTCCTGATTCCTTCTCATTCAGGGAGTGCTGATAACACCTTGTGGGGAATCGCAATTTAAACACACAAAAGAGAAAAAGACAAAGCCTACCGCTGATAGCAGATAATATCGCCACATACACTTAACCAGGCTAACCTTATCTTGTTATCTTAAATTAGCAGAGTTCAATCTAATTAAGTGCTCACATGGAAGAAACCCAAGTTGTGGTGTGACTAGCCAGCCTGAAGGCTCTTCTAACCGCAGCACTGATACGGCTCTGCTCTTATGGGGCCTGAGAGAAAGTGCAATTCACGCCCCAAATGGTTTGCAAGCTAAAGCTTGATCTCCTCTCAGAAAGGCGCACGGGCATTCATTTTATAGATGCGGTTTGCATCTTGAAAAATTAATATCTGATGGGTTATTTCAACTCTTAAAACAAGATCGGCATATGCTTGTGAGTTTTTTGCTGTTATCTGCTGCTTTAACTATGCCAGGGCTGTAGCCTAATACACTTACACTGATAAGTTTTATTACACCTAAACCAGAAATTCCTATAGAAGATAAGACCTAGGAATCAAACTACATTGAGGGTTATACCTTGATTTATTTATTTATACCCTGAAGTTTATCAGCAGCACAGTAGTTCATAAATTGCTGTTGTGAATTTGTCAGATATGCTCAAGAACCAGTAAAAATTGCAATATTAGAAGATTTGGATCCCAAAGCTGTGACCCAGTAAATTCAGCAGCCAACAATACCCAGGAGATCATTGTCTCTAACTTTTGCATCTGCTGATACTACTTCCCACTTCATACAGCTGGATGCCCCCTTATATCCAGATGGTGTTCTGCACATCTACAGCACAGCCTTGAGTCACACAGCTGGATCTCACTAGAAGTTGGAAGCACCATCACCATGCTCCAGTCAACAGATTTATACCTGCACAGATGGACATATCAAGCCTGCTGTATACAGCCATGCCGTGGTATCAGTGAAGTTACCTGTCCCTTACTATTTTTCACCTAAAATTTAACTGAACCCTCTTGAACACAGTGTGCACCTCAGTTACTCGTGTCCAGGTCTGAAGATAGCATAGATACTGAGAATTAGCATAAACTGTAAGAGAGCATGTCCCAAGCGGGACAGTGCATGTGAGAGGCAGCCTGTGCTGGTGAGGTCGTGTGCAGGGCAGCACCAGAGCTCAGCTGACAGATTGCTGGCCCTTGCTGTCTGCTCCATGCAGAACACAAGCCCCAGGGAGCCTGGGAACTCAACTGGAAGGACAGCAAGCTGGGGAGGAGAAAAATCTCTTGCGTTTTGCTCTGTTTGCCTGGGAGGGGAGACCTGCAAATGAAATATCAACCAACTCCTTCAGTCCTTCATTTGAACAAACCTCAAAAAGAAGGAATAAAAAATGGCTTGGATAGCAGATCCAGCCTCCCACGCTGTCTCATCCCATCTACTGNGATTGTCATCTGACCCATGAATTCAAAACCCTGTGAAATTCAGAGGTGGGAGGGTTTCTCCCAGGGAGCTGTGCAGCATTCCTGAGAACAAAGAACAGCTCAACACCCAAAGTGGCTCACCTGCAGAATATCTCAGCTATTCATATCCCTAAGGAGGCCTGAACATGACACCTTCTGCACCTTTTCTCCACCATTTGGGATGCCACAGCCCAGAGGCTCAAAGCCCACTGCCTCAAGTCCAGCTTACAAATTCCCTTCCTACCCACCCTGTCATGACTGTCTTCCGTCCTGCTGCCAAGCCTCACATGCTGTCAGAGGGGATTTTGGTACCTGTGGGCTGCTGAAGATCCTCAGGGCTCTGAGCACATCCTACCCTCAAAGGCAGCAGTGCTGCTGCAAAGTCAGGCCTGTTACCCAGACACAGCCATGCAGAAGTGGGTTTTAGCCAGGGACACAAGCTCCCAGAGTGTCCACTGCACATCTCCTGTGGGCTTCCACACTGAGCTGCAGGAAAGAGGGAAGGGGACAGGTGAGAGATGCAGCAGACAGAGGTAGTGACGCCTGGTCACAGTTAGAGCTGAGTTTTAGATTTACCACACCATGGCTAAAACAAACAGTTATTTCAATACATTGAAGTCCATTATGGTCCATTTTCAAACAAAATGAAACGTAAGTTGTTGGCCACAGTCATAAGTTGGTTCACAGTCTTGACAGATTACAACTAAGCATCCTGTAGAGAGGAAAGGCATAACCTTTCCTCCTAAAGGCAAAGCCAGAATCTCTTTGGCCCTTGGCCTTCACTCATGGCTGGTGAGTACAGACCTTGGACTCCTGGGCAGGGCTTCCAGCTCGCTTGCATGTTACGTGACAGACTGCCTTCAGCCCTGTGCTCTCAGTTTCCCCATTGCCCTCCATCCTCTGACATCACAGGGACCTGGGGATCCCCAGTGTTTCTGACAGCTGCCCATTTACCATGGATGAGCACTGTTACTGTCATGAGAAGTTCTCATTGCTTGTCAGACATGTGAAGCTGAGGAGGATCATGCCCTGGCAAAGCAGTAAGTGCATCAGAAGGAAAGAAATGGAGACCCAGACAGGGGATATCTCACAGTGTGCTGCAGACCAGCTGCTTTGTTTGGCAAATGATAACTGGGATAAACCCTTAGAAACCGTAGCATCACAGAGAAGATCCAAGGGGGAGTCAGAACCTAGATAAATCAGGCTTACATTAGGCAGACTGACCTCTAAACACAGGCAGATTAAGCACTTGCAGAGAGCTGGTGACTACCTAGGCCAGTTTCAGAAAGCCAGATGCTTTTGGCAGATGTAAACTGACTCTGCTTCCAGAAGCAAGAGCAGTAATACTTAGTGTTGTGTGTAATGCTGCAAAGCCCGAACTGATTCCAACAATGAATTATTTCCTCTCCCTTCTCCAAAAGAGTGACAAAAATCATCAGCCCAGAACACACAAGTAGGTAACTCTTAGTGTAGCGCTATTGAAAAATAGAACAAAACCCAAACCAAATAATCATATTACAGGCAAAGAAGAAATAAAAGCCTAGTAGGAGAATGGCATGTACTGTAAGTGGATTCAACAGAAACTAGAGATTTGCAGTCTAACTCCAGTGATGCTACTGAAGTTTTCTTTGAAAAGACTGTTGCAGTTAGATGTAAAATCATGTGGGTTGCTCCTCTGCCCTCCCCAGGGCAGATAAGCAATCAAAACACATTTATAAGACCGATCTGTTAATCCTCGGCATAAATAACATTTCACCATGCAAGTTATATTGGGCTTAGTGCTCCTTGAGCATTGAGAAGCTTAGTGAAGTAGTTCAGTCCTTATCCTATGAGCACAACCACAAAATCCAATCCATCTTTGCATGTCCTAAGGTTACACAGGAGACAGGGATAAGGGCCATCTTTGGTCTCTCTCTGCACAAAATGGAGGTCTCCAACCCACCTGAACATCTGCTTTGTGATAGAAGGGAGAAGGTGAAGAGAGCCTGGCATAGGTTTTGAGGCAGACAAAAGATATACAATACTTTTCCTTAGGTTAGCAGGAATATTCATGAGTATGTCTCTCTTTCAAAGCCAAGGAGTTCCTTAGTTTGTTCTTTCAGCATTCTAAGTCTGGCATGGCAGATCCCTGCACAGCTGCTGGTTAGAGGAGGCAGAAGGCTGGCTCAAGGAAAGCACATGCCCTTAAGGGCTCTGTGCTGGAGTCAGGGGGGCAGTGCTTTACTGGGGAAAGGTAAGCAGAACACTTTCAGAAATGCTGCCAAACCTGAAAGCTCAGGGGATACTTTACAGAGTGTAGCTGCCAGGCACAAGGTGCTGCTCATGCTGGCTGAAGAGCTCGGAAGGTGAATGAAGAGGGTGGTCCTGCTGGGATGCGAAGGCATCTGCCCCCAAGAACATTTCTGGGAATTTCTGTGAACTGTACACCTTGCAACTATGGACCTCCCTGGCTCTTGGCATGATCTTTCCTACAGGTGCACATGTTCTGAAACAAAGAGCTTTAAATCTAACAGCAAAAAGCTGTTAGACAAACATTCCTAACAAAAATCTTGAGTCAAAATTTGGAACATATTGAGAATTTATTCACCGTAGACATGTTCAAAGAAACAGCAATTTTCAGACATTTGTATAGCCTATAACATCCAAAATTTTTTATAGACACTTCCAAAAGTCCACCTAGTTTATTACATCATGGTATAGGTTTTTTGTTTCTTTTAATTAGTACCAGGACACCTCATCTATCTTTGTTTAATGGATAACTCAAGTTTTATCCAGCTTAACAGTGCCTTATTAAATTTGCTGTCCTAGTTAGACAATTGCTATTGATTACGTTTTCTGGGGTGTACAAGCCTATGGAGTGGCTCCCTTACTGCACCTGCAATGTATTAATCAAGTTTTCTGGGGTGTACAGACCTTCAATTATTGAATTTCCTCATGGTATCTTTCTTGTTCTATAACATCTAATTTATCTCTAGTTATATGGTAACCATCAAACAGTTCTCTATTGAATGTTGTTCTTCATCAATTGATTAAGTTATCTAAGGGGTAGGTGTCCATGGAGTTCCTTTCTGCAGGTGCAATAAGGTAATTTCTTAGAGTTTTCTACTGACACTGAACCAACACAGATCTAAATCAAAACCAGCAAAAATAAAACATTCAAACATTCCTTAAATAATTAAACATAGTTCATTACAAAAATTTTAAAGAATCATAAAACTCCTGGCTAACTAAATATACAACTCGTTGTCAGTTCCTTCTGGCTACAGGACTTCACCAGGAAAGAAAAGGTCACTGGCTGAATCTGAGGCCATCCAGACACACAAAGGTCTTATTTGGAAGCACATTTCTCCCCCCTGACTCTCACACAGTGTTGCTTATTTTTGTATTGGAAGGGCAAGGTTTTGCACAGTAAGCTGCAAAGCCCTGGAAGGAAAAAGAGCTACCAGAATATAGAAGCGCTCTGACATGTCCTCCCTCAAATGCTGAGCTTTTAATTCTGGAAGATGAATTTGGTGACTGAGGCTGGTAGAAAACCTGGGGAGAAAAGGTAAAAGAGTTCTCCCCTATAAGCCATGTTGTGTGCTAGCAAAGTCATTGCCTCGGGTGTTATCCATAAAGGAAGAGATGAAATCTGATAGTCACTCGTGGTGTCCTGAATATGAAGTCAAAAAGCCATCCAGAGTAAGGCGGGATAGCAGCACTCACTGCTGGGGACAGGGGAGGCACTGACCGACCCTTTGCTGAGAGCACTGTGAGTGTCCTATCCCACACAGCCACTGCAAAGCACACACACTTCTGAGAGGAGCGATCTCACACAGAAAGCACCGAGCTGAAAAAGGAAGAGGTAGTGTCTTCGAGAACTCATTTCCTGAGCCGCATGTGATGCCCCTGAAAGGCTGAATGAGCTTTAAGCAGTTGTCTGGTAAATCTGTTCTCCCCTGAGGGCACTCTCAGTGGGGTGGCTCTGGCAGTCAGGGGCTGCTGTCCCACCCTCCTCGGGTTGAGGACCTTATCAGCATCTCAGTTGGGAGTGGGTCCCCCTCTGAAGAAAGAAGACTTGGCTTTGATAATACTGTCTCAACTAATCTCCTTCTGTCAGGCAACTCTTTTTAAACAGCTGCCTTCTTAAATACCATTATCTCTATCACAGTATTATATGTCATTGTTTTAAATACTTGTACAGAAAGGCAGATTATTTTCCACAAGTCAGAATCTGATACCAAGTTTATGAAAAGATGTAGTCAAAAGCCTGTCAGATACTATACATCTGGCACTGATTAAGAAATGTTATTTGGAGCTACAAAAGTAATTGGTGATAAAAGTAATGTTTATTCCAGTTTTATAAATGAGGTAACTGAGGCATGGAAAAATTAAGTGCCTTGTTCAGGCTGTATGGAAAGCCTTGGCCATGGCTAGGAGCAGCATACTAACCTCCAGTCCCAAGCCTTTTAGCTGCATGTCTTCACTATTTTTTCCTGACAAAAACTCAACCCCCATTGTAGATGAGAAAACTCTATGAGAACGACTTCAAGAGGTTTCTTGTAAGCAGCAAACCAATGAACCTTGCTTTTCTGGTGGATTCGCATCCTGAAAGCTCAAATTCTCATCCTCAGCAAATTCCCATGATACCAGCACCTTCCCTCACAGCTCCCACCAACACCTGCTTGTCTCCCTGGACCCAGCCACAGTCCCAGCACTTCTGCTACCATACGAGAGCTGACTTTCTCTCTCCTTGAGAAAAGGAGAAGGAGGTGACTTTGTGTCACTCTTATTTATGCAGTAGCTGACCTTCACAGAAAACCTACAAGGTCAGTGGTGTCTTTTCAAATTCTTCTTTGAAATGCAGTTGGACAGGTTCAACAGTCATTGGGAGATCACAGTTTCTCCAGGGAAGCAGGTTAAAACTTGAGCTAAAGCTTGAGCTAAAGCGCCTGCCACTGTCCGGAGCTGTGGGAAGCACTGTGAATTTTCCTGTTCAGCAAGCTGGCAAGGGGGACATTTTGGAAATAATCATGGAAACATAGAATGCCTGGTTGGAAGATACCTTTAAGATCATCTAGTTCCAACCCTGCTGCCATGGGCAAGGAAGACTTTCACTAGACCAGGTTGCTCAGAGCTCCATCCAGCTTGGCCTTGAACACTTCCAGGGATGTGAAATAGTCTGGTTTCATAGTACTTACCCTGCTTGTCTTCCAGGAAATCACAGGAGGGATTACCATGCTGCTTTGTGGGTGTTCCTCAGCAGTTTGCCATCTCCCCAGTGAGCATGTCACTGCTGGAGGCCACAAAGCCATGACTACCCTCAGCCACAGGCTACTGGCCTTGTGATCAAGTGCCACCTTATCCTGGTACAGAACTTTGGGCAAGCTTCTAGCCACCCCATGGTTTAACTCTCAGATTTGTAGGAGTGGCACTAAATAGCACTCGCAACCAGGATTTAATAGAAGTAATTAAAAGGCTGTTAATTGTACAGTTGTTTTCACTGCTATTCTTAGATTGTCTTGTTTACTGGCTGTCTTTTTTCCTCATGCATCATCCTGTGTGGTTAATTACATACCAGCCTGCCCAATGCAGGGAGCACAGCACAGCGTGTCCTGGCTGGTGTGAAAGAATCAGAACATTTAAACCAATCCATACAGCTTGAGCAAGAAGCCTCAGACTCCATCTTATAGCATCAGCACCACTGCCCCTTCCTGACCTCATCACACTGAAAACAGTTCACTACCTAGTGCTGTCCAACAGTAGAGACTATGACAACACTTCAGACACGTTTTCTGAAAAACAAAAAACTTCTTTCCAAAGCAAAAATCCACAGTTTCCTCTTTTGTGCACTTCAGTAGTGACAGTGATTGCAATAGCTGGAGGTGGGGGCAGGGGAGATCAACTGCCAAAAACTTGTAAAACTTTAAAACAGAAAACTGTGACCTGGCATCTGTGAAACTGACAGCAACGGAGCAAAATCCATACAGAGATGTCAACTACAGAAAAATCATGAGATATTTGTTAGCATTATCTACACTTATAATCACATACTCTGATGTTTTTTTTCCTCTGAGAAAATGTGAAATGACCATGGAAAAGAAAACCATGGCCACAGGATGCATCTCTTGAGGTGTACTTGTGAGACAAAGGGGAATGAGATCACCAAACTGCAAGGTTTTGCCTAGGCATCCTCTGAAATCTCAAATATGATTCTTTTCACCTGTACAGCCTGTGAGGTTTTATCTCTTTATCTTTTTTATCTCTTCACCTCACTTTTACACTTTTCATTGTGTCTTGATTTAGTCTTCCACTGTGCTCCCTTACCTTTCTTCTTCCATCCTCATGGCCCCAGTGCACTGCAGGCTGTCATCCCCAGTAAATGGTGCTGATCCTCTCCTCCCACTCTACCTGCAATTATTGCCCAGTAGGAAGTAGGGCACCCAAATGGCAGAGAGACCTCCATCATGCAAAGAGACAGGTTTAAAAATGAGATTCAGAGAACAGAAAGCTCAGAGGAAGCCTCTGCTTTGGGCTGAGGGGATCCTTGACATAGCAGAGTGTTGTACAGCGCAGCAGTGTTTTTTGCAATAAGGCAAAGAAGGTGCATTGGCCCCTCCTTTTGAGAAACATTTTTCTGAGTGAACATATGATGGGGTTGCCTATGATAGAAGGGGTTAGATGAGAGACTAAGGTAGTCCTTCCAGATGGAAGTTTCTTTGCTGCCTTTCACAGATCATCAGCACACACAAGTTTGCAGTCTGGGACTTCATCATGGCAGAAAGAAAACTTTAGGCATCACTACTCTTTTAGAGCTTTAAACTAACCTCTTGAATTTTACCCATCAGTAGAGTGACATCCAAGCCCTAGAATTATACAGTCATCCTGAATTGTGCTATCATAGCTGGGAAGGGAGAACTCATCTACACCTGACCTCTTTTCAAGGTGCACTTCAACACTCAAAGTTGAAGACACTGTACCATCTAGACCCACAGAGCACTGAATTGTGGTTGAATACAGTAAAGCTCGTCCCGCTGGAGACTGCTCCCATCCCTTACGGGATCACAGCAGCTTCAAGTGATCCCGATGTATTCAGCAGGATCCATTATCTGTCAATTGTTTGAAGGGTAATCTCAGTGGATGTCTTTGAAAGGCATTTCGTATAGAATCAGCTTCATTGCATGACTCCCTTTTAAGTTGCTGTGGGTCACTTGTAGTTCAGAGTCATCCCTGTCATCCATATGTCTGTCTCAGCTGTGTGCATGCCAATAAATGGGAAGACAATGCTGGATTGATTATCTTCTGCACGATGGTGTCACAACAACCTGTCAGCCTCACTTCCTCACTTTAGATCACAAACAGGCTCAGTAACCACTTACATGTGCCAGGCAGATAAACAGTTGTATCTGCCTGCTTACAGGATTAAAACCTCGGAGGCTCATTCCTTGCTATTGGCGAATGGCGCTCAGTGTTTCCCTCTAAGAGCTTTTTCCAGCAGAGTTTATTACTGAGTAACTTTTACCCCACCTAAGAATATCCAGAATTACCCATGGAATTTGCCAGTTGCCTCTGGCACACCTTAGAATGGGCTGTTAATGGCCTCCACTGCTGTCCAGTCCACTGCCCTGGAGTTTTTAATCTCAGAAATAGATGAATCTAGGATGTCTTTCCACTTCAAAAAATAGCCTGTACTAGAAGTAGAAGGAAATTCTCAGTATAGTGTTCCTAATTGCTGTTTCAACATACTATTGTTTGGGGTTTTCATAAAACTTTCACCAGATGTGGCTTCTTTCTTAGATAGTCCTTTCTCATATTTCCTTTCTAGAAAATTAAATGTCATTTGACCACAGTTTGTGGTTAAATATTTGTTTCCATTTCCTTTTATTTCATAAATATATTCCTTTGTAATCCAGTGTGGAGGTTTTGGGGTTTTTTTTACTCAAGAAAATGAATAGAAGCAGGATAACATTGAAATGCATCTCTTCTTGACTGTTTCTTTTATTCCTATTTACTTACCTTCTTCAATATTAAAAAAAAAATTGTGATAAAGTGTTTTTTTGAGTACCATTTTCCTTTGGTTTTCCTTCTTTTTTGTTTTCTTCTTCTTTTTTCTTTTTTTCTTTCTTCAGTTTTATACTTCCTTACCACTCACAAGAGACACGCGAATAAGACACGACCAAAAAGCTTCTTTTTGCTTAGGCAGCTTGAACCTTTTCAAACTGAATTTAACATAGTTTTTGCTAACGCATCTTATGAGCAGCGGTGGTTCTACCGATACAAAATTTAAGGGCAAGATCTTTTTGAGAGTCAGCAAGCATGGAAACTGCACACCTCTCCTTCCTCTTTCACCCTCTGTAGTCATGCACAGAAATCCATGACTTTTGTTCATTCACTGGTCAAAGATTCACTGGATAACAATTTACTGTTCAGTAATCCTTAAGCAATTTGCTGCCACTTACTGGATAACTAGACATCCTGCTTCAAAAAAGGGAAAAAAAAAAGAATCAGAAGTGGGCTTACAATGAAATCCAAAGTAGGCATCACCTTAAGCCTGTGCCAGTGTAAGAAAAATGTCAAGGGCAAAATGAACATTAAAGTTGTTCCACTCACTGGAGAATGGGCTCTTCGTTAATGAGTTACAGCTATAAAACGCCTGTAAACTGCACTGCCCCATTTCACTTCCTCCTCCTCTGCCCTGCCTGAATCTCTTGGGAGTGGGAGAAGGCAATTGGAATACCAAAGCAGAAGGAGATTTCAAGCATTTGCAAGAGTTGGAGACAAAGTAACACCTACCAGGAAGATAGGATACCTCTTCCTACCTTTTCATTTTATTTACATGTGATTTTATTCCCTGAGGATACTAACAGTGATAACATTGCTATTTCCTCAATGAAATGAGATATTAATTTTTTTAAGATGAATATGGAGAATTTTAATACTAGTTGCCACTAAAAAGAGACAGCTAAAAGAACAATAGAAGCTGCAAAGCCAAATACTTACAAATAATAGATAGGACTAAAAGGATAAAAACAAGATATTGCATTTACACTATGGCTATTCTTTAGTCACACAAGAACATACTACTTTGCTGGAATTGCCGCCCAGCTGGGAATAGGAGGGTGAGGTACAGGAACATTTGGTCTATCCTCAGTTTTAAGTCCCTCTTCCCTTGCCTACTACACACTACTGAGACTCTGATCTGAAGGCAGAATTATTAATTTGTTCCCAGGCTATCCTGAAGAAGTGTTATTCTATTATCCAAGTACAACACAACCCCAAATTAATTCATTTTTCACGTTGCCTCAAAGAGAATTGCTGTGAATTTCTCATTTCACAGCTGACAGCTGAGATGCAATCAGAGATGTCCACAATATTTTCATGAAGGAAGCAGCCAGCTCTCAAACAGGCAATCTGGCAGAGTGAAACACTACCAGTAGCCACTTTGCAAAAGCTTGATTTTAGCAGCTTGTCCAAAATTTCTGTGACAGAGCCAAGGACAGAGCACAGTTCTGAACTGCAACACCTGTTTTCTTGGCTATGCTTCTTTTAGCTCCCTGGATAACATGGCCAGGATCCAAGAGCTTCCATCAGTCAATAAACCTGATCCGTCCCCAAAACAAGTCTGTGATGTCCATCAGTTGAGATGGGAACTAAGGACAATACCAAGTGATCAAATATTTAACACTTCCAGACTGGATATCACTAGGCAGATTTTGAGGTTGGAATAGAAAAGCTTCAGCTGCCTGTAAACCTTCCTGACAGGTCAGGAGGTGCCAGATCCTGCTTTCTGGGGAAACAAACCAGTTGAACCGGGTAAGCAGGGAAGGTCTTAGGCCAGTTCAATTTCCCCAAGTCATTCCCGTTTCTGACCACCTTTTAATGAACTACAAAGACTGCGATATGAAAAAAAAAATTACTTTGTTGTTCAGTGTTTCCTGTTGCACAGAGGCACTTAAGGTACAGAAAAAGATCCTTCGCTCTCATGATGTGACCAGTAAACAACCCAGTCCTCTATACTGCATTCTGACTTTCTCACCGATTCTCCCAGTATTTCTAATAATTACGTTTTGTTGTCTTTAGCAGCAGAAAATGTTGAGAAATGGATAAATGAGAAATCTTGCTTATCATTAGGGTCACCCTGTAACACCAAAGCTGTCTCTAGTTTTATAAACACACAGTTTACCTAAGCACAATGCTAAGAAACTGCAAAAAGCAAAGCCTTCTGAAGCTGAAGGAAGCATAAGGTAACACATGTTAGACTTCTCTCAGACTGGTTTACATCCACCACCTCCATAAAGTGGAAAAGCATTCAGAAGTGGGGCATAACCAGAGAAGTAGCCTCTAGGGTAATCATACTGAACTTATTCATTATTTGCTTCATTTATTCATTGTATGGCCTTTTTCTAAAGGAAAAACAAACCCAGCCACGTGGTGTTTTGCTGATGCTGTGCACACAGTGGCGATGGACCAGCAAAGGAGCGATGCCCCAGCTCTCCTACTCTGCCTTCCCAGCTCCAAGAAAGAGCTTATCCAGGGAGCAGGGAGGTGTCTGCTGCCTCGCCTGCACTGCCTGCGCAGGCAGGAAGGCAGGGAGGAATGCTGCACTGTGGCCTGGAAACAGCAGATGGGGAGATAGCAGCAGCTGCCCGTGGGTATGTGGCGTGAGGGAGCCCCCTTCTCCTCAGTCTTTGGCGTCCAAGAGAAGACAGCCTGGGCTTTGAATACACCTTACTCGAGGTGGCTGTTTGGAGAGAAAAATTTCCACGTTCACTGAGGGAAGAAGTGGTGTTTGAGCTTTTTTTTTTTCTTAACACAGCTGCTGTCCTGTTTCTGGTAATACAATGGACTAGGTCTTACAACATGACAAGTTCTGTTGTCTGTTGGCTGCAAAGAAAGTGGCACACTTTCTATCAATATGTGGGATGCTGCATTTCATGGCTTACTTTACACTGACCTCCTTCACAGTATGATCAGAGCACTATGAAAAAAATTTTAAAAATCCAAACACCCAGCCCTCCTAAATCATCTTCTATTTACATTTTTTGCTATTTTTAAAAGTAAATCTTGAGTGAAAATGCTGCAACTCTACTGAGCTTTAGCTTTTTCTTCTGCCAAGGATGTAGCAGAAAAATTACTCCTAGTGAGGAGAGGCCATGGGGTCCATGGGGAACAATATGTCCATTGCAACTCCCCTTCTGGCATTTCCTTAGGAAGTGAGTTCTGCCAGCAGATGCCAAAGGTAAACCCTACCATATGCCTGACTCCACATCCACCTGGTTAACATATTAGGATCAAGACAGAAGAGTGAGCACAGACTAATATATAGACATCCAAAGACAGAAAAAACCTAACTGGTTAGGAGGATCTCTGTGCATCAGCTATGTTTAAATTTCAGATTAATATGCAACTGCAGTAGCACAGAGGCTCAGGGACCACAGGAAAGATGCATTACTTAAAGAAATCACACACAGTACTGGTGTTTAGAAGCCTGAGGGAGTTGGTTTCTGCAGTGATATCACACATGCCACAAGAAACTATTTCAAAACTGCATGAGGTCTGACACCACAGCCTGTCCTCCTGCAGCTCAGGCACCGGTGTGAGTGCCTGGCTTTATTAAAACTTCAGACATCAAACTGGCTGCCATGTCTGTCCAACTGTGTTTAAAAACCCCCTGACAGAAGAAGGTCAGCACAAACTAGGTTGGATACAGGTCTGGCTATGGACGTGCTATGAGCGCCAGATGCAAGTTGCTGCAAAGCCAGAGGCAGACGCATTCAGCCTTTTCCAAGGCTGAGCTTAAAAGCCAGATGAAAAGACAGATTCAGCCTTTTAGCTGCTCCATCTTAGTGTGCAGACAACAGGACTGGAACTCAAAGCTGTGGTCTGAAAAAGTTCCTGCTGGTCAGCTGTGCACGGCTGGTCTGTGCAGAGCAGCGCATCCGTGCAGCCAGAGCTGGCAGAGGGGCACTGCTGTGGACACTGGGAGGCAGGACACAGACACCTGCTATCCCCAGGACCTCCAGACCTCTGAATGTGGCCCTGGGTATCTCTGGACCTGGGACATTAGGCGAAGGAGGAATTTTACAGAAACAGGGCAGCAATGTGTTTTGTTAACCTGTATGACTGAGAACGGGATGTTTGTCTTGTATTTTCTACTTGAGATAACAGCTTTCCTCCAGCAGCTGCTTTCCTTTAGTTCTAGGTGTATTGGTTTGACTGTAACAGGCAAAATGTAAATAGAAGTTACTGGTTCTCAAAACAGTCTTCTTCTGCTAATTTGCACTTTTGGGTTTTGCCTTTTAAAAACCTTTTCTGCCACAACTTCTGCATATTCTCTTTTTCACAAATATGTATGCATATATATGTATATGTGTCTAAACACAAAATACAAATACACACATATTCCCTATAGCATCCACTAGACTGCAAATGATAGTTCTTTAATACTTGTGTATATAATGTTCTGTTACAATTCATTATCAATGACATACTAATCTTAATTTTCTCAGATTAGATTTTTAAATTCTTCTTCTTTGTAATTTCTGATTAGTTTTAAAATACCGATAAATGTCCAAAATGCAGTGGAAACATTGTATGGGTCTTCTGTTCCTTTCAGGTCCTTGGGAGAAGTAAAATGTCTTTGAAATACTTGAAATGTTTCAGATTTTGATTGCTATATGTTGCTCTCTCCTTTTTTTTTACTTTGCTCTAGATTAATTCCATTTTGATTGTCTTCCATAAAAAAGTAGACTCATCAGAAAGAAAATTTCAAAAAAAAATGTATGATTATGCATATTTCCTCCATGATTTAATTCATATGAAATAATTAATTGATTATTTCCACAAGTCAGCAATTAATGAAAAAGTTTTGATAGCATTACAAATCTGAGAATTAATATATTGATTAACAAACAGGTCACACACCATTTCATTTTTCTTCTACCTGAGCCTTTACATAGAGAATCAGGGTTCTATTCTGAGGATCAGATTTCTACTGTAGATTTGTGCTGTTACAGTTTTTGCAAACATTCCTGTCAGGATAGATCTACTTCTTCAGTTATTTACAGGCCTCAGGTTTCAAAGGGAAACATGCAAGACAAATATGCAGCTATTAATTTAGGAATTATCTTCTCTGCAAAAGTTGGTCAGTCATTTTTCTTTTCCAAGAATTTGTATTTAAAAATGGAAGCACAATAACAAACTAAAATTATATCAGAACTCATATATATATAGACAATGCTTCGTGATTTCTTTTAATTCTCAGGGCAAGAATATGATCGTGGTGATTTTTTTTTGTAGGTTTGTGTCTCTAAATCTTTTTCACAAACATGTTTTAACACAGAACACACGGCTGATCTTGCATTCCCTCATGTCCTTGAACTTGATGTTTCCTATAGATAAATCATTTCCAGTGTGGGACTCTGAAAGCACCCCTGGGTGCTCCAGCTTAGACAGAGTCTCTGAGGACACATCAGTGTGAAGAGATGTCCTTACCCCTTGGCCAGTCCCAGCTGCCTTGCTGCATGTCAGGCAGCCCTCCAGACTCTGGCTAAGTGTATGTTTGCACAAGACTCCTTGAATTCCTCCTTCTATGGGTGACTCAGATGACAGGAATTCAGCCTTACTGTAATTCATGCTCAGTTGCCTTTATAATTTGTCCCTTAATTAACCGATGCACACAAGAAACCTGTTCTCCTAGCTGTTCAAAAAGTGGCTATGCAACATTAATCCACGGACTTTTACTTTATCAACAGTCACCAGTACAAATTATTTCAGCTACCTGACTTGGATCATTTTGGATAGAAGTCCCTCTGCGTAAAGAAACATTGTTTCAGGCCAGCCTCTCCCATGAGCACAAATACAGATTTAAGGCAAATTTAAGAGAGTTCCCAAAATGTCATGGGATACTGAAGTTTCTGCATCCCAAGATGACGAGCAGTTATCTCAAAGAACAAACAGCTCTGTTTTCTAGAGCTGAACTTGGGGGAGTATTTACTGAAACAAATAGTGACTATCAAAATAGTGACTATCAATAGAGCCAGATAATAAACCTGTGTCTCTTCCTTCAGGACTAGATTCCCCCTCTCCTCCCAACCTCTGCTTTTGTACAGTGTCAATGAATATTGTTAACCACACATCATAGTTAATTCTAGAAAAGACTGCATTTCACTTGTGAAAAACATACAGTGTTGTATTTTGATATTATCTTTTATTGCCTGACAAAGCCTGACAGGCCTGTCTGTCCCTGTCCACCCCCCACCCCCCTACACTGTTCCCTGCTGCCCTGGCAGTTGTGCCAACAATGACTGTGTGCCCAGCAAACCGGATCAGTGAGCCCATCTTTTAACTGGCTTAAATGGTCTCCAAAAAAATTTCAAAACAAAACACACCCAGGGCTGCACTGCTCACAAAGAAAATGTAACATGAAACTACACCCTCCTTCAACCCGTCCCTCAAAATACTCACTTATTTGATGAATAAAATACACTGAGTTTTCTCACTGTGGCTGTTTTAATTCTAGTTCAGGATGGAAAATGTCAGCACATCAGGTTTTTATAAAAGAACAGAAAATCCATTTCCTTTTTGGGGTCAATTAAACAATTGGTGTTCTTTCAAAGCAGCAAAACAATATTTTTAATGGCAAAAAAAATGAAAATAGTGACTCTTAGTGGTACTCTTCAACTCCATACTTTTTTTTTTCTCAAGACTTTCCTTTTTCCTTTCTTTTGTTTAACTTGTGGAGGCAAAGGAAAATTTGAAAACACAAAAGCTCCCTATCAGACCTGCTTTATCTCATCTTAAGGGCTTCCTTGTCTTGGGCAGAGCTGAAGCTGGACAGAAGCCACATGCCTCCAGCCATTCCCTTGCTGCCTCCTGAGCAGCCAGGGATAGGAATGCTGGCATCTCACAAAGCACCAAGCACAGAAAGACCTGAAAATCTTCTCACCTGCCATCAGTGTGACTCCTTGCATCAGTGGAACAGTGCTCTCCTGTTTTGGATGAAAAAGATCTTTCAGCTCTCTTGTTCTCCTAAAACAATCACAGATTAACTCCACATCTCTGTCCTCCAGAGTGTCCTGGTTACAACCCCTCTCTCCCAGCCTCCAGTACATTAAACGCCTCCACAGAACTTATGTATATTTAAATGCATGTCCCTGTATGTCCCATTCACCAGACACCACCAGGCACCAGGATATCCACATGCCCACTCCACCTACCCTGGAAAAAAACACAAACCCTGGTCATTCTTCACTCAGCCCATAGGCAGAGAACAGAAAACACAGAAATGCCAAATGCTGCCCATACCCACACCCTCCATCCATCCATTGGTCACTCAGGATATCCAGCATCCCTGATTAGAACACATCCCCACTCTGCTCCCCCAAACTTCACGACTTTGGGCAGCCAATTGCCTGCCATGGCTCTGAAAAGATGTGCTGCATGCAGAGGCACAGGTTCATATGAGTAGTTTGCAAATCTGCACATTAGTTCGTTCCAAAATGTTTGTAAGACATCTCATGTGGAGCTGTGAAGGATTTAGCAGCCAGATAAGCAATGACAGCCTGCCTCCGCTGACAGCTGGAGCAACAGGACCAAGGAAACAGCTTTGGCTACCTTCAATCTGACCCTGATGCGTCCTCAGATATGGACAAACCTTGTGGGTGGGAGTGAAGCCCAGCACAGGCAAGGCACAAGTAGGATACACCAAAGTCCAAAGTAGGGAGTCCACTAGGCTTTGTTTTGCTTTAATTCAGGCATGTTGAACTTGGTTTTCCATGGTCATGATCCTTCAAAGACGCTTTCGCTCCACCTCGTTCAGTGTAAGGAAAAAAGAGACCCAAAGTTCAAGCTTTTCAATGTGTATCCCAGAACAAGGATTTATGCCTGAAAATGACGGAGTTTGGAAGTACATCAACATGAAAATGAGGACCTTTTACCTTCCAGCAAGAAAAAAACATTTCCCAGAGAAATATTTAACTGCCTTTGCCTTCAGACAGCTATTCCAATGCGAATGAGAATGTGCTTATTTTGGCAAGACTCTCCTGAACTGAGCTGTTTTGTGTGTGGTTAGGAGTGTCGGATGCAGGCTCAGTAATTTGCTAGTGGCTGCTTGAGGTAGGTAGTTCTTGGGAAGAGGCTGACTAGACAGCCAAAATGTAGGTCACCAGTGGGTGGAGTTCATAACCTCCCAGCTCTGCTGCAGTCAGTATGCAGAAGTTACATCTCCCAGAGAATTTGAAATTATTGGCAAAGCCTGAAAGCTGGGCCACTAACTGTAAGACCTTAGGATGATAATTAAATTGGTTACTCATTTATGTATGATGCTGTTTAATGTCCAGTCTGTTCCTGGATTATCTGTTAGCTAGAACTTCCATGAGCAAGAAAATAGGTGCTACTCTGCAGTGTCTAAATGTCCATGGGCATTTGTAGTTAATAAATGTAGTTAACAAAGCAAATATTGATAACATAGTTGAAGACCATTAGTCACATTTTCAAAGTGTCTCCTTCCTATCATGTTCATGGCAGTTCAGAGCAACCTTTTGGCTCCTCAGCTCCAATGACCATTCAACTGGCAAGGCTTTGCAGCAGTGATGGGTGAGAGCCATGAGGTCTCTGTTGTCTGGCCAAGCATTCAGCAAGAGCAGTCAGGGGAGAATAGTAGTTTCTCAAATGACCCTTTATAATCAGCTCTATATAGCATTGTGCCAGTTTTTATTCTTTTTTCTGCATGTATTTCAGGAAAAAAAACAACCCTCAAACCTTAATAACTTTTCTAAACAAGAAGCCAGAGCAATGCGCCCTTTTATGTTTGCACACACTCCATAGCTGCCTTAACTCCAGGCTAAACCACTGCTGTGTATCTGCATAATCTTAAACCTTAGCAAATTAGAAAATAAATATATGTGCATGCATTTGAAATAGCACATTTTCCTCCAGGCTTTATCTCTCTGCAACTGCTGAAATTGTCTGACAGGGATATTGCTTGCAGTCTTATCACACAGATCTGTGGTGAAAAGGTTTCAGCACTTTGCAGTGCAGATGCACCATCAGGACTGTCACCAGGATACTTTGGAGGGATTTGTAAAATCTAGCTGTCCCCAGAGGAGATTGCTGCAGGAGCAGAGGCCTCCTCTGCATGTGCTACCTGCACAGACAGGGGGTTACTGCATATGGACCTCTGATACATCAAATATCAGAATCACTGCCTAAGATCCAATAGCTTCAGTCATCTCTGCCAACAGGAAAACTGACCAGGCTAGCTGGAATGTGCCCAGAGTGATGTCTCTGGGAGGTGTAATGGTAGAACTCATGAAACAAAGCTGGTGAGGATATCTGGTCCTGGAAGTTTAAACAAGCAAGACTTCAATTCTGACCAAGTAATGTAAAGCAAAAGCTTTTGCCATACCGCTTCATCTGCCCTGTGGGAAAAGGGTTAAGGACTGTAGAAAAAGGTATTTCATATAAAGAAAGCACTACTGGCACCACCAGCAGCCCTACATCAGGATACATTCTGATGTGTATGCCTGTCCTTGATGCTGACTGTCTTGAATGGTCTGAGTTAGGCACAATCATCTATCAGAATAGTCCCTTTGAAGGGACGGGCAGTTCATTAGACCAAAGATGGAAATAAAATAGCAACAACATGCCCAGTACAGACTAGGCAAAGAAGACACCTAAGAAATTT
Source organism: Tichodroma muraria (assembly GCA_013390105.1). Taxonomy (NCBI): domain Eukaryota; kingdom Metazoa; phylum Chordata; class Aves; order Passeriformes; family Sittidae; genus Tichodroma; species Tichodroma muraria. The sequence goes on from WAAG01001481.1 coordinate 75,028, forward strand.
TACAGGTAAAAACACAGGTGTCCCATAAGAATAGATACTGTGGGACAAAGCAGGTTTGCTGTCACTTGCATCCAGGTGGCCAAATTCCACCTGGGTTGCACAATAGGCATCTGATTGCTTTCCAGGACTGGGCTGTATAGAGAATTGACACAGATTCTCCTCAGATTTACAGAAGTAAATCTCACAGATTTATCTCAGATTGCTGAGGTAGAGTAGGATATCTGTCTCTGATTTTTCAGCTCCCAGTTCAGTGCCTTAACCACAGGTGGCACCTCCTGCAGTAGCTCTGAGCTCATACAGATGCTGGAGTTCTTCCAAATTAGCAGCAATACCAGAACGGAAATAGGCCCTTTCAGCACAAAATAAACACTAATAGTCCATAAATGCTAATGATACAATTAAAGTGTCACTGCGTTCAGTGAATTCAGCCTCTCACCTCCAAATGCTGGCAGCTGAAGTTTCTTTTGTCTAAGATCAAACATTGACTACTTTAATGGACTTTGTCTCAGTAATCTATTTTAACACTATGGTTAATATCTGACAATTATGCTAGATTAGCATCAAAGACAAATGGAAAGACTGAGGTAAATGTATTCACAACAGTCACCATGTGGTTCAACATAAAGATGTTTGCTGTCAAAGAAAGGTTTTCTATTATAAACAAGTATGTTACTATTAAGACTGCGGTATAATACCTAGGAGTAGCAGGTGGGCCCTTTACTACTTCCAATGTCAAGTAACTAAAACACACAAAAGTTAAGGTTTTAAATGTAAAAAGTCTTAAAAAAAGGGGGGATTAAGAAAAGAGGAAAAACCTGCAAAGTTCTGCCTCTTCTTGCCTCCCCATCATGATCCCAGCCTTTGTAGTTGCCCTGCCTGTCCATCTATTCAGCACATAAATGGCCAGCCAAAGATTAAAGCCAACAGGATCAGATTTCATAGGATGCTCTGGTACCTAAGGAATGATGGAAGTGTGAGACAAGGTACAGAAAGGAATTTAAACCTCGTTGAAAAATTACAAGAAAGAAGATCTTCAGCCTGAAAACACACACTGTGAAAAAAGAGGATACAGAGATTTTATTAATATATGCATGTTCCATTAAAATGACACTCACTGAAATACATCATTAAAAATGACCCTGAAAGTTCAAGGTTCCTTAACTAATGATGATTCTGTTTCACAAACTGCAGGCACTGAAATACTGCACAATTTCCATTGAGCTGTGTCCAAGAAGTCACTGTGACAATGCACATGTAATATTTTAAGCAAAATATTTCATAACAGCATTTTTTTAAAAGGCATTTTCTGCTGTTTCCATTGCTTGTATTTCATGAAAGGCTAAGCAGGAATCAGCTGTGTGTGCAGATACTGAAGCCCAGGACCATGGCCAAAGCATGGATTTCCACTTCTGTCTTATGATGTTTTTTTGATCAGTACACAGACCTGTTATTTTTCTGTTACTTCCTAGTGATCAAATCCCACAGGAGAGGGACAGAAGAGATTTTTGACCTGTTGTTTACCACAATTCTTCATAAGCTATTTAATGAAAGTGTTATATTACATCACTAATGCAGGATTTCCAGGGTGCACTGATGCCTTTCAGTATTCAACCTGTGGCTTCCAGACTCTCAGTGTGATGATTTAGCTGTTACTGGGATCAGTGCTTTGTAACTGGATTTCAGAGACACAGAATCACAGAGGTCTT
>WAAG01001485.1:0-13386 GCA_013390105.1 Tichodroma muraria
GTTAGAAATTAATTGAATGAACACATAAATGCATAAATTAGTCTAAACTCAGAATATAAGTCTTATGTCCCACAAACGCTGGTTCTTATATCATCTGTACATGGGTTTTATTCTCCTCTTTTACAAGGTGCAGTAGAAGGAACAAACATACGAAATGTATAGTTATTCAGACAGTTATCCAAATAATCCTCTGCTTTTTATTCTTTTTTCGTTTTTCTTTTTTCCTTTTTTCTTTATTTCTTTTTTCTTTATTTCTTTTTTCTTCTTTTCTTCCTTTCTTTTTTCTTTTTTCTTCTTCTCTTTTTTTTTTCTTTTTGACGTTTGAAGCAGTCAGTGGCACAGTACCTCAGCTGTGTGCAGCACTAGAGAGAAAGATGGGAAGGTGCTTGGGAGAGTGTCTGTCGTCACTGTCACCGGCCATAATTAACAGCATGCTAAGAGCTACAAGCAACCTGAGAAGCTTGATTGCATCACACATTGAGGAAATGACAGCTAAAGAATTTTTTAAATAAAAAATATTACCAATGGTCAACCAAAGAAATAATTTTAGATCTGGTCCTCAGTTCTGTAGGTTCAATAAAAATTCTACGTAATTAGTGAAGGTGATTTGACAAGAAGAGCCATTATAAGAGATAAATAAAATAAAATAAATCAAGTGAATCACTGATAAGATTAATTTGAACATATATGGTTTGATTTGTTTCTGGTTCATTGAGATTATAGGGTCTGATTTCCCAGCTTTATACTCTTGATTTATGCCGAAGAATGACGTCTACCTATGAAATCTATTGATTTCAGACTTCCTGTTTTAACGCTATGCTAAATTACGGGTTGCATCTCATTACATTTCTGATTCCAGAATTAAAAGTGTGTTTGATAAGCAGAGTAAAGGAGAGAGAGAGAGTGCAAAGGAGAGAGAGGTTTGATGAGCTGCCCAGCTGTCTCTAGCAGGAGCTCTGTCTGACTGGGAGGCTATACAGTACACCAGTGTTCTACTTCTCTTTTTCATTTGTGAATGTTTGCCAGAGATTACTATCACACTACTTCTCATCAGAGCTGGAGTTCTAGTTTATCAAAGTGTCAGTATGAAGACTAACACTTGGGAAAATTTACTGCAATATGGATGGAATATGAGCTCTGGTCTGACAGCTACAACATAGAATCAAATTCATCTCTGTAGCTAAAAGATTTTCTAAAAATTATTGGGCAGGAAGGGACAGATTTTACAGGTACTTAAGCCTTGAATACTTTACTGTGGGGTGTACTATCATAGTTTTTAAAGCATTTGCATGTCTGGTACTGTTATTTTACTGGGAAGCAGGCGTACAGGAATTTTGTAAAACCATAGTGATTTTTGTTTCCTGTGCTACTGCACACCTAACACTACAAAATATATGCAATTTCTCAGTGGTGGGGGTTTCACAGGACTGGAGGTGCCACACCTCTCAGGAGACTCCAAAATTCATCCTTAGAGCCTACATTCACAGTCACAAGGGAAGTTCCATCTGGGCTTATGATAGTCCCCCACCCATGTTCTGTTTTTCAATGGTTCTAAACAACAATGAATTTCTCACAAATATTATAGATTTTCTATATTATGATGCATATAGCAAATATGAGTGTGCATAGTCACTCTTTTTAGAAATGGAACTCATTTAACAATATAGTCTGCATAGGGTATTCCTTACCCCAATCTTAATTACATTTGAGCCTTAAAAAGCTCTCAGATTATTTGCAGTCTTTTATACGTTTAGTGTATTCACGAAGACAAAAATGCAAAGCTCATGGCTCAGAGTAGGGGACAAAAGAGAGGCATTTAGATGAGGGCTGGAAATACCAAAGAACTGACATTCATCACTGTGTCGTTGGTGGCACACAGCTGTATGGACACCTGCAGTGAACTCTGGCAGCCTAACCCCAAACCAGGACAGCTCAAGGCTGTCACAGAGAGTCTGCAATGCTTTCATACAGACTCCAAGTCTCCTTATGCAGTTCTGTATCACAGTATCATTTCCATTCACATCGCCTGCCCTTGCAGAATAAAGCTGAAGAGTTTGGGATTGTAATTCCCAAAAGCACACTAATGCACTCATGCACTTCTCCTGGGATCAAATCTTCCCCAAAGTCATTAGCCCTTGCTGCATGCTCTGGTGGCTAACTAAAACTTTATTTATGCCTGTAAATTGATCCTTTATGTCATTTTATTATATATAAAATATATATATATTTTATATATAATAAAATAAAGTTTTTGTTATACACAGTTTTTCTTCAAGAGGTGTTTGGTTAGTGGAACTAGAGTAAATATTTCATAAGATGATAGTAGTCATCATTGAATGGCAAGCAAATGCCTTTATTGATCTTGGATTTGCTGACTAGACATCATAATGAAAGACACACTGGGAACTTGTGAGTGGGTGACCATTCACTTTTCACTGTGAAGCATTATATTGGTATCCAAATCCTGGGCCTGAAGTGCTTATGCAGATAAAACACTGTCCACTGGAAATCGGTGGGAGATTTGCCCAGGTGAAAGTTGATGGAATGGTCCCAAAGAGCAGTCATCTACAGGGGAACTCATGGGTGAAGGTCAGCACAGACTTTCTGTGGGAGATGAGTCAAGCACCTTTTGCCAGGAGTGCTTTCCTGGGTCTAGTTACTCGGGTTCTGATGTTGCTGACAATCATAGTGGGCAGCCACTGTGGTGAAAAATTACAAGGAACTCTTTGAAGTGGCGTAATTTTTGGGATCTAAAGATTTATTTGTTTAGAAATGAAAGGCAAACCACACATGTTTAAGAGAGTTTCTTTATCCTGCCACCGAAGGGATGTAAACATGAATTGAAGTAATGTTTTTGTTTGTTTTTCTTGTATCAAATTTCTACAGTTACTTATTTTTATTTTGTTTCAGAAGTATCTCAAAATATTCAGTGTTCATGGAATATTTTCTCCAGAACAAAGACTGCTCCAAAGGATAATATCAAACGCTAAAAGGTTGCATGATAAAAATTTGTCAGTTTTAGAAGAAAGGCACTTCCTCCTTTTTTGAAAGCTTCTGAATTGTTATGAGCTCCTTTCTGTAACAACTCTTTGCTTCTACAAGAAATATTCTGAATAACCAAAGAGTAGAAAAATAAAGTAGCTAGAGACAACCTTCTACCAGGTCAGTTTTTAAAATTGAACTTTGATTTCTTCTCCAGGGTTGTCACTCAGACCAGACTGAGGTGTTTCATCAATATTCTGAGTAATATGGTGGGATACATGTGACCCAAAAGTGTATCTTGGGGATTGAAAGCTTACCAACGTAATCAAGGACCCTGAGACAGGAGCACCTTGCACTGTAAGTGCTACGTGTAGGTGATGCCATGTTGAAAGAAGCTGTACTCATACATGCCATTCATTGCTATTTTTGGTCATTCCTTTTGAAATTGATTCACAGACACTAGAATGAGGCAAAAACATGGTTTGTGTAAATAAATATATGTCACTATACATATTCACTGGTTCATTCCCTAGATTGCAACAGATTGTGAAAATTTCAGCGCGGTTGGAAGATGCCATATTAGGTCTACTTCAGCTTTGTCCAAGGGTGAGAATTTGACTTTAAATACACTTTATTTATTTAATAAAAGCCTCTGTTGAATTATTCTGATTCTGCTTTTGTTGCTGTGTAAATACATTTCTGTTATTTTTCAACCTAATAGCTTTTCTAAATTTCTGCCATTTCACTTCTGGTTATTTTGAACTTAGAGGACTTTATTTTGGGGGGGATGAGGTTTTGTAGAACTGTGCCTTGAAAACACGCTGTGTGCAGTTTGCTCACGGCCGCTTTCAGTGCGTGGTGCTGCTGCCTGTTACGCACCTGAACCAGGCGCTTCACCTACACACAGGTGATAGAGACAACAGCCCTGTTCTGTCTCCCTGCCCCACAGGTTTCCATCCATCCTTCATATGAAATCTAGGCTGAAAAGCAACTTAGTACAATTCACTGGTTTGCCAGCATTTTAGTTGTTCTGTGATTAGGTCTTGCTTTAGTTGAGTCATACATCTGCTAAAGCAGTAAGCTGGGCCAACTCACCCTACAGCTGCTGAGCTAGGAGGCTGGATGTAAGTAATGAGGGACAGACCACACAGATAAGGTGTGACAGTAGTCAGTAGCCCCAGTAACTGTTCTTTACTCTGATATTAGCTATGTCTGAGCCAAAGTGCGCCGCTCCTTGGTGCCTGTGCCTGTAGCAGCAGGTGTGTGTTGCACTGAATTTCGAGCTTGGAGTCATCCCCACCCGTGCCTGAGTCGTCCCTCTTGGCAAGCCAGGATGGGAGCAGTAAGAGAGCTTTGGCTTCAGCCTGTATGGTGGTATTATCACGGCCTGAATGCCAGAATCTGCAGCCATTTTTGTGAGGCCAGGTCACCCAGCTGTAGCACCACTCTACCAGGGGCTGGCCAGCACAGGTGGCAGAGCACGGCCCTGTCACACAGCCCGGGGTGGGCCATCCTTGGCAGCAAGGGGGGGAACGTCCTTCCCACCAGAGATCCAAGCTCTGGGCACCTGTCCTGTCTAGTGTGGTGACAGAAACAAACTGTACTAGTTAGTATTTTCTCTCTGTGAAAGAAAAGGTATAAAATAGGACTGAAGAGATATATACAATCTTTCACAGACCTTTTATTTAACTGAGGAATTTAATCCTATGTAAATAGATTACATTTGAGTAAAACAATGTAAATATATATATTAATGTAATTAGAAGACACTTACCTGCCTGAAGGACCTTTTAATGATTTTATTGTTATACTTTTTCCCCCCTTGAATGAAGAAAAGTTTATTTGAGCGCAGTTCTCTGAAGTCCTTGGGATATGTATTCTATGTATCTTCTGCACGTAAATTTACATGTATTTTGGAATGTAAATACAGAGGCACTCCACTATATTGGGGAGGGGCATCAGAATCTAATAAAAACTACAATAAAAAAAAAGTGTTCATATGAATAAAAGAAGTGTTTTGGTTATACAAGTAAAGAGAGTAAAAATGTATATTAAATTAGATAACTGGAAATATGCATAATTTTTATCATCACTAGAATAATATCTGGTGGAAGACAGTGGGGGTTGTTGGTTACCATTGTCATTAGTTTGAGTATTACCAGAAGAGACAGGTGACTGGAAATAAAATATGGCAAATATTTTTAGAAGAGAAGAGCAAATCACTGTGCACTTGCTTCTTCATCATTCAGAGCACAAGATGCATATTAGTCATAATAAATGTTGTGCTGGGGGAGTAGATGCTTTAAAAGCTTTCTTCCTCTTCTGGAAACATCTTGAATGAAGAGCTTAGAAAGAAATCCCCAGAAGAGAATAAACTATCGTGTTTATTAAGAACATCCTATTGATGTATTATTTGGAAGGGTACTAAAAATTTCCCAAGGGAAATATCTATGACTTTCACAATCAACACTTAGAGCAAATTTTTTTATAATGTCATAGAAATCCATTTAAATTGAAAATACTTTGTATCAAATTTCTGTCTGACGAAAGATTAAAACCCAACCAGTAACAGTGAACGTAATGATAAAATTAAGCATGTGGTAGAGAAAAAACTATCCTGTGCAGATAATGTGGATATTAGTTCAACGGTGCTTTAATACTTAGATTTGTAAGTTTGTTTCAGCAGGAAAGAATTAAATGCTGCATCTGAAAAACAAAATGCTTTCCTCAGAAGAAAGAAAATTAATGTCCTGAATCTACAATGACCTGTCCAAAGGGTTGGTCTCTCCCCTGCATTTCATTTTCACCCTACCTTCTATCACAACAAATCAGAATGATGTTACTAAGGAAGAGTCTTCAAGCAGAAGCTAAGGGGGTTTCTGTCCTTGCAATAGAAAGCATGGGAAAAACTCAGGGGCTTTTCAGAACAAAGGTAGGAATCAAGCAGAGGAGCAGGTCCGTGAATCCAGCATTTAAATTTTCTGGAGGATTCCTGAACCAACCATCGCTCATCTTTCATTTGAAAGATATGACCTCTAGCCCCTCTCTGAACCTTCTCTTTCTGTCAAATTTTTATCTTGCTGATAGAGCCCACTTCAAGGAAATTTCAAGATCATCTTCAAGAGTTTACTGTGTCAATTGACAGCTATTTAGAGCTAGCCTACAAAAAGTACTACTTACACTGTTATAAATGTTACCTGATTATAACAGTATCTGAAGAACCAGCCCACCCCCCAACCAGAACTGTTACTAACTGGAATGTCGTCCAGCTGAGCCTTATCAGTTTTTGGAATTTCCAGAAAATTATTCATATCCTTTTTAAAAAAACGTGGGTGAAAATTAATAATGATGAACTTGAAAAAGGTACAATTTTGTTCCATACATTTCTTAACTTCAAAGCCATATTTGTAAGACATGTTGCAAGTTTATTTCCAGTATATTTGCAGTGGACATATCTTACACACATATTATGAGCTCACAAGCCTGAAAAGAAAAATTCAGTTTATAAATTCAGTATGTTCTACCTGTCTGCTAGTGAATAAATATAAAAGAATATTCAGTTCAGCAATACATTAGACATACCACATATCCTTTTTACTCATCCCAGGGAGGATATATACAATGTAAAAGATTTATATGGATTGGTTTCACATAATACCATGATTTTCTTGGTGTTGTATTTTTGATACCTTGTATATATAACATCAGCAGAGACTAGAAATTTGTTTTTATCTGGAGCTCTGCTGCAGCTCTGCCTGTCATGTAGACAAGAAATTAACATGGCTTTCTTCAAACAAAATACAGTTATTCTGAAGATCTTTCTGGTTCCAATTGTGATTCAACAGCGTTCTGCTATAGGCTCCTGTATTATTTCACTTCAAGCTAACATTTCATTACCTTTGCCAATTTTTTCTGGCAAACACAAATCATTCCCATGGTGAGGAATGAGAGCAGAAAAGCAAAATAATCTGTGCTTTCTCAGCATCAGACGTGCTTTCTTCCTACTGTCCAGCTGACATCCATAACCTAAAGCGCAATTTGAACTGGCGTCACCAGGCACAAGGCAAGAGATAGACAATCTGACTTGAAGTTTGTGGTCAGACTTTTTTTGCAATCATGCAAAAATCATGCTACATTTTTAGCAGCAATGTTTTTTCATTTTTCCAGATGACCTCTGTGATGCTCCTTTGCGGTGTTGAAGAAGGGACTATAGGCAACCTTGCCCCTGATAAGTCACAGTTGTACTAATTACCAAAGAGGAACAGCCTTGCTGTTAATGCTTGCAGCTGTGACTAATAAAGATAAGTGTGATAAAGGGGTGGGTTGGCTGGTAAATGGGGACTCTGAGGAAGCGAGCCTTGTGGAGGTAGAGGAGCACTGAGGGAGAAGGAAAGCTCCAGAGGGATGCAATGTGGGATGAAACAAGGAAGAGAGTTGCTGCTGTAAAAGATCATCTGTGAGGTCAGTCTGGGTCTGATGGAGTTGGAGGCTGCTGTGGGAGCCTGCAGTCACAGTCGAGCTAGGTGAGGCCTGTGTTCAGTCTGCAAACTAGTGCTTGCAGACACAGTCCAGCAGGAGATAACCAGCAGTCAGAGGCTGCAGCTGGACCCTGCAGTAGGAGCTTGCTGTAGTCAGAGTCAGGATGGCTGAGCTGTAAGGAGGAATAAACTGGGACCCTTTTCACATTGTTAAATGTCTGTATCTTGGCTCATTTCTACTCCTAATGAGAGGTCTACTGCAACACTCCTCGTATGCTTCCTCTCTAGACTCTTCACTATCTTCGTAGCCCTAATTTAGATACTCTCTAATATCCTTTTTATCCTATCTAATGTCCTTCTTTTACTGTAGCACCCAAAACTGGACACAATATTCAAGGTGAGGCCACCCCAGTGCAGAGCAGAGTGGGACAATTCCCTGCCTTGCCTGGCTAATGATGCTGTGCCTGATGCACCCCAGGACATGACTGGCTCTCCTGGCTGTCAGGGCACTGCTGGCTCAGATTCAACTTGCCATCAGCCAGGACCCTCCAGATCATTTGCTGTGGAGCTGCTCTCCAGCCTTTCATTTCCCAGTCTGTTTGTACTTCTAGGATTGCCCCATCCCAGGTGCAGAATTCAGCACTTGCCCTTGTTAAATTTCATATAGTTGTTGATTGCCCAGCCCTCTGATTTGTTTAGCTTTCACTGCTGAGACCCTCTGCCTTCAAGGGAGTCAACAGTTCCTCCTAACTCTGTTTCATCAGCAAACTTAGCACACCTTTGAGTCCTGTGTCCAGTTAGTTTATGAAGACAGGGATGTAGACCTTCCCAGGCATCTGCAAGTGACTTGTACACACAACCTTCCTTCCCTTTTCTATACCAGCCTGGATTAGCTGCCATGGCAGCATGTTCAAGTCATTCTATGTAACTTCTGAAAGCAAACACACCATTTAGGTTGGTAAACAATTACCTGGTAGAACTCTGTTATGATTACGTGGCGTGACCTGGTTCTGATCAGGCTGTCCCCACCCTAAGCAGACAATCTCTCAGGCACCTCCCCCTTCTGGCTTTGGCTCGACTCATGGACTTGTTGAGGCACAAGTCAGTATCATTTTCCCTGAGTATTATCTACTCATGTTTTTTGTCGTGTTCTGCATTTACAGCTTTATAGTTAAATAAGGTATGGCTCTGCACAGTATCTAGTAACTCTAGGAAGGAAGAAGGATTTTCCTGCTGCTCATTGGGACAGCAGGACAAATTGGCAACTTCTGCATTCTTTCTGTGGAAGGGATCTCAGGCAAAGGGGCAACAGCAGGGTTATGTGCCAAGCTTAGATAAGGGCTATGTCCCACCTACTTTTCTCCTAGCTCCTCTTGCTGCCAGGTCCTTGGTAAAGCACTCCATTAGTACACAAATGTGTATCCTCTGAGAATAAGGAAGTCTAGGAAGGCAGTGTTGTTGGTAACTTGGCGTGTGGATCTTGACTGACTAGTTAGGGTCATATGGTCCATAGTTCAAGAACTGTACTATCTGCAGGGCAGGCAGGTAACTTGAAATCAGGAATGTGCCTCTGCTGTCGTGAAAGGAACGTCACCCTATGTGTGGTGGAAAGGAGCAGAATGGCTGGACAGGAGAAGGTGAACTTGAACTTAGTATAGCTGCTCATGGCACTTGAGCCACTTGAAAGTGAGAAAACACTGAAGCACCCTGTGCAGACATCCTACACTGGCTTGGTAACTTGGCTGTAGGTGTACCTTTTAAAGTGGTAAAATGTGGAAGTATGTTCCTCGGTTTTTCTGCAGAGAGGAAGTTTAACCCTTGTCCAGGCTCAGCACCAGCTAACAAAGACTTCTGGCCATGGCAAGGCTGGAGTGCTGTATGGCTCACACTATCTCTTTTTGATCATGCCTGGCCTTCTGCAAAGCTGAGACTACTTGGGACTATACCTAAAGCCTGGTATACAGAGAGAGGCAGGTCTGCTCTTCTCCTGTGCATGGGTATGGATCAGGTAGGGCATGCTGGATCCCTCCCCTTTGCCTAGACATCTGATGGAAATGGAGGATGGCCCTAATGTGGGTTGGCTGCCCCACAGTTTCAGGATGGAGCCTGAACAATAACAAAAAAGGAGATTTAGATTATATAAAGCACACTGGGGCAATCACAGGAGGTATCTGTTGGGAAAATACCAAATAACAAATTTTGGCAAGAAGGAGTGCATGTGTTGGCTATAGTTTGCCGGGGACCAGCTGCATATTCTAGGGGCAGGAAGACTGAAGGAGCTCTGCAAGAGGCATGAAATAAAGGGTGGATCAGCATGGAGGTGTTGCAGTCGTACTCTGTTTAAAACAATGCAGGTAGAGGCATCAAAAGAATGATCAAGTGCTGAATTTTGCTTCACTAATGCAAAAATACATGCTGCTTTTCATGCCCTGCATATGCTAATGAAGTAAGAACTTGTACGTGCTTGTTATGTGTGACTAAAGTCACTAAAATTCCACCTAAACATGAAATGACATCAGTAGCAACTTTACATTTTCTCCTCCCTCAAAGAAAACAATATAAATATAGCTTCAGTGGAGAAGGGGAACAGAGGGGATCCACCTTTGTGTCCTGGGACAGTGGATGGGCTGTACCTATCTCCTTTCCCATAGGGATGCTGATGCTCATTGGCTGGGACCTGAACACTTGGCTATACTGAGTGCTTCTTCAGGAAATTCAGAAGGCAAGCTTGTGTTTGTGGTCAAACTTGCAGTACTATATATAGTCATCTTGCAATTTAATGTATTTGTCACTGGCTCCATTATTTGTATTTCCTGCATTCATATGAACTTCTGCAGATAGTGCATCACCAGAAATACAGTAAGAACCTGCATTTCTGTTGCTCAATAAACTACACTATTTTGCACCTGGATGTGAGAGATATTGAATGTGACTGGACTTCTAGTCTGGCTGTGAAAGTCCTTTGAGCGCGACCAGGCTTAGAGTGCATTGCATTATTTGTGAATCCATAATTGTGGTAGTTCTTACTGAACATGGCCAGACTTACAGTGCCACGCTGGCTCTCTGTTTCTGTTGCTTAGTGTTGAATTGGCCATCACTCAGAATATAAGCTCAGTGACACCCAGATACTCTGACATCTGAGGACCATGTGGAATGCAAGGGGCTTTATTTTCTGTCAAATTTTCTTCCTCTTAACACAAAAGAAAAGTTATCCTTACTCTTAATGCAACGATGTCTGCAGCAGCAGTTTACTGAACCTTGCATAGAATAAAAGCTTGTGTTTGTAGATTGCAAAGACCTGTGGGATAGTTCATGGTGCTCTTTCCAAAGCATGAGATGGACATCATTGTGGGCTCTGCCAAGGCCAGGGCACTGGACTGAGTCTGGCAAATGATATGTGCATCTGTGTGCTGTTAAAAGAGATAGAATGGGTATAGCCAGAGTAATCAGTTTAATTAAATCCTTTTATCTATAATTTGTCTGATTTTAGAGCATATTAAATTGAAGTTAAACTTCCAGTACATTATTACAGGAACATATTCTCTTTCCTTTTTGTCCCATTACAGTTATGATTAATATATTCTAAAGTATACATTACACTGTCACAATAATGAACAAAGCTAAATGAATATAAATATCTTCAGTAAAATACAATGAAGTCCTGTGGTGCAATGGTAATGGTAGTCATTTTTGCATGAATAAATCGAAGTAAAGTGTGAAATTCCGTAACTCTTCTGTGAAGCGAAGTCTCCAGCTGGCATGGACTGTCAAGTCTTTGCAGGACTAGTCTGTTGTAAATATTTATTGCCACTATTTTAATGCTTAGTCACAAAATAAACCTTTTATTCTTCTGGGTGATTTCCTATCTGCACTGTGTTCCATTTTTGTTCTTTTCTGGAAATGAAAGCTTGAGATATGATTCTGACAGGGTGAACTTCAGATGCAAAAATCAACAGAGAAACACTTGCTCTAGTCTCCTGCAACAACTGATTCAGCACTTGTGGCTGATTGCTGAGAATCTTTTGATGTTGAATTGTATTGGCCAGATTCATTGACTTTTTAAGACCAGAGAACAGTATTATTTGGTTTCAGCTCCTTTAATAGCACAGATACCACTTCAAATGAATTGATTACTAAAATAAAAACATCAGCAATCTGTAATCACTATTCTCTTAATTACTTGAAAATTCTCTTAATTACTAAGGGGTCCTTTACTATACAAGTCTTCTCCAGTGCAAACAAGTAGAGAGCATAATCAAGACTTTATTCTGATGGAGAAGTAAAACACAGGGCAAGACAGGCTTTTCAAACTTTAGTCCAAGCCTGCAATACATTTCCAAGCCTTTCTGATTTAGAATGCAAATTCTGAACAGGTATATAAATTTTCTAGTACTTTCATGACAAACATGAGTTCAGATGAGCTAGCAATGTTATTATACTGATGTGCATTTGTAAAATTGGAGAATCATGCAGTTTGGAAGGGATGTCTAGACCTTGTCTGGAACAATGTTCTGCTTAAGGCAGGGTCAGCTAGAGTGGATAATTGAGGGTAGTTTCCTGCCTGTACAAAGATTACCTTAGACCAGTGCACTGAAACTTGTGTTCAGACTTTATTTGCCATGAACCTTGATCCTCCTTCTAAACCTCTTGCCAGGTAAGGAAGTTCTGATTAAAAAAGAATGGTTTAGGTCTCTTGACCTTTCAGATGCAATTCCCATATCTTCCTGACAGATTTCCAGTGCGTGTTAAAATGACATAAAGTATCTCCAATGCATTTCTAAATGTGCTATTAAGGGCACATTTGGCATGAAGGTATCCTGAGGTGCCCCAAAGGCAACTTTGTACCTCTCTTTGCTATCCCAGCCACGGGGACTTGTCAAGATTACTTTGGGGATGGAAGAGTAAACCAGGAGTGTCATTCGCTCCATGATCAGTTGCAAGATCTGTGGTTTTTCTGCTTTTGTGGAAGAGTTCTAGCTTGTGCAGGGGCTTGTTTGACCTCAGGTAACCTCTGGGTGAAGGGGAAGCCATTGGTTGCTGCCTTCCAGGGAGTGCCTGGAACAAAGCCAGAAAGTCTCCTTAGTGTTGTCAATTGTGCACCTTGAGATCTCCTTCAACCCAGGCCTCATAGACTGAAGAATTTAATATGAACAAATATTGCTGTGACAGGAGGTCAGGGACAGAGCCCTACTGCTAGGCCATGGGGCTGCATGAAAAAATTCTTTGAACTTAACAATACCCAGTTGCCTAAATCCCAGGTGAAATGCTCTCTAAAGCAGCAACTGAGCATTTTGTACTGATAGGAGGCTTTAACAATTCTTGGATAAAAACCATAAATAGGAGCAAAAAAGGTCACATTTCTACATCATGGCTGAAAAGTCCTCATACAAAAGGAATATGCACATTCTTCTAGGAATCTGGAGGCAGTAGAAAATGTTTCTTACTATTTACCTGGCAGATTACAAGGAGGAGACAGTAAGTTCCTGTGCTAACCACATTTTTTGACAAATAAAAGGACATTGTCCTACTTAGAGTTCAAATAAAGTTTCAGTTAAGTGTTTTGCTCTTTTCTGTGTACTTCTGTGCTGCCGTCTTTGGCAGGTTTTGCTTGAGCCAGTTTTTTTTTTTTTTTTTTCTTTTTTGAGACATTCACTATTTCTATTTTTGAAAACAAAGTTGTGGAAACTATGTCAATTTCAAATACTGGGTAAAATGTGCCAGAAGTGACAGTATCAGAATGTGGTTTTACAGGCTTGTATAATTTTTGGGGGCGATAAAAGCAAGAATAAAAATTCCTTTTGTGATACGTTTATCCTTTATAAAGGTAAGTTTTCTTTGTTCAGCATAGATCCTTGAAGGACTTCCGCAATCCCACTAGAAATCCGATTTTTATTAGCATTTTAGAAGAGATTCTTGTTGAAAAATC
>WAAG01001485.1:29475-41818 GCA_013390105.1 Tichodroma muraria
GGGGCGGCCGGCCCGGCAGGCGGAAGGGGAGTGGGGGGAGGAGGCGGCTGCAGCCCGGCGAGCCGGCGCGGCGGCCGCTGGCTGTAACCAGTTCGGAGGGTTGGGGCCGCGTGGGGAGCGGGCACCGGCCCCGCGCCCCCCGCCCGGCCCCCTCGGCCCCGCTGCGCCAGGGAGGGCAGGCGGGAAGGGCAGGGAGCGGAGTGCCTGGTCCCAGACAGGTGATGAAGGCCTGAGCAATGGGAGGGTCTGAGCCTGCTGTACGAGGCTGCCAGCTGGTCACGGCTCTCTAGGGAGGGAGGAAGGCAGGAAGGGGAGCTTCCCTGCTCCTCTCTTCTTCCTTCCTCGTTCCCTTCTTCTGCCTACTCCTTTAGCTTCCTCCCTTCTTCCATTCCCACTGTCTTTTCCCCCTATTCTCCTTTCTCTGTACTTATTTTCCTCTGCGTTGAGTCCTACTCATTCACGCGTTCTCTGTTCTTTTCTTCCTCTACTAAATTTGAACAGTTGTCCATTGCCCTCCTCCTTCCTTTCACCTTCAAATATTGCTCGATATTAAATTTCCGAAAACTTCACTCTCCTAATGATGTGTGTGCATTTCTGTTTTTCCACCAGGTGGATTTTAAGGCTTTGGAATAGGGTAGCCAGTTGCAGTGTTGCAGCTTTCAAGCGTTTTGAATCCTTTCAACCAGCATAACCTTTAGACTCTCTCCACCTAAGGGAATCACCAGAGACATACAGATGTAATGCCATGGTGTTGTAGCTGTAAGACATAAGGAGTATGAAACACTGCTTTAATTAAAAAAAGAAGCAGGACTATGTAGTTATAGACGGAAGACATACTTGTCACCTTCTCCCTATAATATAATATAATACACCCCACCCCTCTGTACCCCCCCCTTTTTGCTCTCCAGAATCGCTTTTGATATCAGCGTGGAATATTTCCTTAATAAGTAGGAGGGGAACGTTTTTAATCTAGACCAAAATAGGCCTGTGGGGGTATGTGTGTATTCTTTAGTTTAGTGTCATGCAGATAAACCGGAGGATTTTTTTTTTCTTGGTAAAGATCCTTGACAGAAATTTGAAAACTCTACACTGCAGAGTAAAAGCAGTAGAGAGAGAACAGCGTTAGCTGGTCAATTGGACGTCCATTTTAAACCTGTGCATTGAAGCCAGTTGCAGCACTGATGCTTGTATACTTATTTCATAAAGAATGAGGAGTTAAAAGGTGGCTTTTTTGTCAGTTGTGCTGTCTTACCTTCTGAAGAGTCTTCCGCATGACAGTTGTTTTCAGCAGTGACATCAGCGACCAGAGTTAACTGCCTTCTGATGAAACCCGGACTTATTTATAGCACATATCTAGAGTAAGGGCATTACAAATATTCGACCAGGTGCATTTTTGTAAGGGTTTACTTTCATTTTTGTGCTGCTTTGAAAATTTTTTTTAGGAAGTGCTAAGATTCTTAAAATTCTGTTTATAGTATTCTACTAAAACTCAGTGTTACTAGAGCTCAGAAAGTATGATGCAAATGTAGAGTTCTTTTAAAAGTCTGTAGTACTTAAAGTATGAGAAATTCTTTAAGCATTTGTTACATTATTACTAACTTGTTTTAGTATAAGTTGCTTATAAGCCTGGAACACGCTGAGCTGAAATAGCATTTTTTTCCCCTGAAGTATCCCTATATGAAGCAGCTGCCATTGTTGTAAAATCGTAAATAATTGCAACCAAATGCCTACCACTCCCTAGTATTGGAGTTTACTTTAGCTAAGGTGTTGCATGTGTAACATAATCCCATTAAATACTTTAGGCTCAGACTAAATTGTTTTAAAATACTATATTTAGCACTAACAGAACCAAATGCTCCACATGTTTTTCAAGCTATGTGCTTTCCTAAAGCTGTAGGTGTTTTTTCCGTGTGCAGACTTTGTAGAACAGAAAAGCAAGGATCATAATAATAGATTGTTCTGTGTAAGTTTCCCTGTTGGGACTTGTTATTTGAGTAGATAGTGCAAAAATAATTCCATTATGTTTAATAAAGATACTAAAAGGATGCTGACGCTATCTTAAGGCTTCCAGAAGTACTTTCTTGACACAAGATAAATCCCCTGTACTGGCATCCTTCAGGAATATTTCGCATAGAACTTCTCAAAGCGCTCCTCATCGCTCCGTTTGAGGAGTCCTCCGTTTGAGGACTGCTCCGCGGTGTGTCCTTGGGATTCCGCGCAGGCGGCGTTCTTGGGGGGGTGACGCGCCGTGACCTTCTCCGAGAGCGCGGCGCTTTGGAAGGCAAACACCCATCGCGAAGTCCTGCTGGCACGGTTACGTGGGGCGAGCTGCAAACAGCCCCGTTCGTGGCCATGACGTCGCCGTGCGAGCGAGCCCGTGGTGCATTCCTGCCTTATCACGGAGCAGGAATGCTCTCCGGAGGGGCCTGCGTCCCGCGGGCTCTGCCGCCAGGGGGCTTTGTCCGCGCCCCGCCCGCGCCCGCGCCCGCGCCGCCCCGCGGGGGACGCGGCGCAGTTTGGGGGGTCCCGGCACCCTGGCAGTTCCGGATTAGCGCTCCCGGGGGTTTTCCCTCCCCTGGATCGATCTGGGCTACGTCTCTCCTAATGGGCGAACAAAATACTTAACCGCTCTTTAATCACTCTTTGGTTGGTTGGTTCTTTTTTTCTTTTTTTTACTCTGAGAATTTTTAGCCTAAAGGTCACAGTGTAAGCGAGCTGGAAGAGTGTTGCATTTTACAGATTATTGTTTGAACCATCTCATCACTTCCTTGTATTTACAGATTTGGTGAAATATTTAAAGAAAAGTGAGTTCATAAGTCCTCGTAAGAAAATCTGAAACAATTGTGAAGTTATTTTGAATTTGCATGTTAACTGTGTTTTTCTAGTCACCTGTATCTATTGGAAAACAATCTCTGGCTAGTTCTGCACATTACATTTTGCGGTAAATAAGAGTTGTTTCTTTGGCTTTGAGTTAAAATTCCCACGCATCTTTGCAGTTCTGCATCAGTTGACATTCAAACATGACAGAAGAATGTTTGAATTTAAAAAAATAAAACCAGTACCTGCCTGCACAATTTTTGGAAAAGTGTATATAGTTTCATTTTGGCATTTATTTATTTAAGTTGGCTAATTTTTATGCAGAATATTATTTACTGCTTATATATGCCATTTCCCTTTCTCATTTTGTAATTTTAAAAAGGGGATAACCAGTGTTGTTTTACACAGGTAGAAATGGCACATATAGCTTGTACAAGGTCAGACAACAAACTAAGCTTTATGGTGTCGAGTCCTGGTGTTGAGTCTATACTGCAGTTGCTCATGAAGCAAAATAATATGGAATTATCTAGATTTGTGGATCAGTGAAATTAGTTGTAGTTGCCCATACCAGGATGTATATTTTTCTTTTTTCTTTCTTCCAGGAAATGCATTTTAGCCCTTTTTCTGTCCTTACTTTGATCCCTCCTTCTTTGTCTGCTTTCTTTTCTTCCTTCTGTTTTTATAAGTTTTTTTATGATCCCCTTTGTAAAATTTCTCCATTAGTTCTTTTGTGTTTTTCCTGAGTATCTCCATAAATAAGTCTCATCTGGTGACTTGCTCTGAGAAACTTCTCTGAGCACTCTTCATGTTTTTGGTTGGAGCTTACCCTATGCAAAAAGAATTAAGAATTTATTACTTCTGTAAACTAGCACTTTCCTTCCCTGTTAAAATACAAGCTTTGAAACTATACTGAATGCTTTCAGATACTCAAAAACCTGAAGATAAGTAACTTGAGAGGCCTAAGTTCAGAGTACTGCTGTGCTGGTAATTTGAACCTTTGCAGTTTACTTTTTTATTGTACCTTGTTTTAATTTATGTAGGTTGATTTGGTTTTTCTCTTGTTTGTTTTGTTTTTGGTTTTTTTTGTGAAGAGCAATAATGATAATAGATGCCCTGGGACTTCTAGATTCCACCTAAAGAAAGATGTTTAGAATTCAGAAATAATATTTAGGCTCTGATTTATTTTTGAGTAATACATAGGCAGTCTTCAGTGTATTATTAATAGAAGACATTTATTGAGCTTAGTAGGAGCTAAGAGCTTTGAACTTCTGCTTTTAAACACAGTTTTTTGTTGCTTTATAATACATTGATCACTTTGCTTTTGTATGGAGAGAATTATCTAGGCTACAGAACTCCTTTAGGGATTATAGTTGGCCGTCATACTAACCAAATCTGAAACGAACAGCAGTTGGAGTCATCCATTCTGATCCTTCATTTCCCTAGCACGATTCATCAGCGTACCACTTCAACTGAATTTCTTTTCAGCCAGAGGATCACTGTTGTCCCTCACTGTCTTACTGTCGCTTGGTTGAGCTTACTTTCTGATAAGCAATCTAAATAATGTTTTTTCTCATGTTGGCTGATATTTGGGTAATTGTTGTATTTACCGTTATTTATAAATAAGTTCAAGTATGGTTAATTAAGGTTACCAGCACTTGTGAAGGCAAGAATATTGGTGTGTTTGTAAAGTGGACAGGACACATTAAGTGTTAGGACCTCAACAGACTTAAGTAATTTGAAATTGTTGATAAGATGACACTGGTATATCTGGTTTCATTTCTAAAAAAGATTTTCACTCAGAGGGAAGATTTCTTAGGCTTGCTGGAGTGAAAAAGATAACTCTTGGTAAATGCTGAATGAGAAATTACAACATTATATTAGTATACATCAACTTTTTTTTTTTATTGGTTGTTAGAAAGGAGAAGAGTTGAATTCTTATTCTGTTTTGGATAGGGCTGTAGTTACTGTTGTGCTGATAGATTTCGGATGTTGGGTACTGTAATAAGTGTTTTCCAATGCCAGGTTTTGGTTCTCAAAAAGCATGAAGTGAGGAATGACTTGGTATAAAAACTTGGTGTCAGTAGTAACTTGAATCTGGAGCTGTAACTTTCTTGGAGTCATGATCCGCATATTTTGAGTGCATGACACTTTCGAACTCATCCTCCAGTAATTTCAGTGTTACCTAATGTGTTTGAATTTATTTGGTGATCTGCTGTAGAGGTTACAGTAGGTTTCTGTTGCTGTATTCCTGTACCTTGTGAAGCAGATTAGGCCTTTTATTTACATGTGCTTCTCTTTGCTTGGCCAGGTAATTTACAAACACACTTGCAAGACTATGCTGATTGAAACTGACCCCAGAAAATACTAATCTATAGTTGTGTCTAGACAACACTACAGAGTGAGTAAAGGACTTGGCAAAACACTCTTTATTTTCCCTGTTGGCAGATGCTTGAATAGTTGATGGTCATAAGCAATTCTGTGGACTTTTTCAGACATTTTTCCTTCAGCCATGTTAGGTGTAACATTTTTAGGTTAAGAAAGCAATTTTGGAGGGTATTGATAAATACTCAAGGGTATTTATCTGTAAGTGATTTTCTTAACTGTGGACTCATCTACAAGTTCCTGTGCAGCCACAGTTAATTAATAATGATAGATGATTAACTCTTCAAGTATTTATTATTTGCTAATAATATGGCATTCTATTCCAGTGTTTAGAATTCAGCTTGGAAGACTTTGGGAAACATGTATTTGCAAATAGGGCTTTCCCTGGCCTCTTAATGTTTCTGACTGATGTTGTGGGGGCCTGTCTTTGAGTTTTCTATTGCAGCAGTGTCCCTCAAGCCTCAGATGCATTCTTGCAAGTGGGAGACTTTTCTGTAAGTCTGTCTGCTCTTCCACATACTCTGAGTTCTTCAGAGTCCCGTTGTCTTTTTCCTCATGAGCAAATATCTGCTCTGCTCAGCTAGCTGTGGATGTGGAGGAGTGCCACAACTAGGAGGTAAGGGCAGGGAACAGGACTGGCCACCTAGCTTCTCTATCAAGTGATAGAATTTGGCACTGAAGCTCAGCCAGGCTTAATGCAGGACTGACAGACTGCTGCCTATCGATCTTGGTGTTGTTTGGTACCACAAGATGAGTTACTGTTGTGGTATTAGTATATTGCTTATCAGTATTGTCAAACCTTTTTTGTCCAAAAAAAAAATTACCAGAGCAAAGTGAATATTATTCCCAAAACAAAGTGAAATTATTAAGAATATAAATGTAAATGGCAAAACAAGAAAAAACTGTTGTTTTGATATAGTATTTAGCACATATACAGCATGGTGCTGCGTCTTGCTTAACAATGACACTTTTTCCTGGTTAAAAATGGCTTACATAATATTCCAGTGCAAGTGCCTCAAGTTCATTTCCTGTTCTGCATCATAATGTGTGGGTCACTGGCCTGGCAAAGTCTGGGTTTTGTGTGGATGCAAAGGGAAGAACAATGGAAAAGAGTTCCATTTTTGATTACTTTATAGTAGCATCCCTGCAGTGAGATCAGCACTTAAAAGGGTTATATTAATAATTTGTACCCTAGTTGAGAATTCAGAATCTTCAAATATAATTATGCTTTCAGCTTCTAATTTGTCACAGCTTGTGAGTCCTTTTAATTTAGAAATTGTATACTACAGGTTGAAGTTAGATTGTACCTTTTTCCTATTAATAGAATATATGTGCATAAACATACATTTGTGTATTTTGTATTTATGACTATACCAATTTAATCTTGCAAAGTTGTGTTCTAAATACTTTAGAATTCCAAATTATTCTACAAGTGATTAGTGATTTTATAGCTCACATTTTATGTTATCTGAGAAACTACATTGGTTTTTTTCAGAACAGGCTTTTGCAACTTAAGTATTGTTGAAGTATCAAGTTGAAATTCAAATCACAATCACTTAAGAACTCTGCCCTCTCTCAGATATTAATAGGTGTTCTTACAGGATTTAAACCCTCCAAATTTAGGAAAAGACCAGCTTGAGTTTTGTTTATGGATTTAAAATACGGAAAACAATCCTCATGCATAGGTGAAGTGTTGTACCTTCTCTGATTGCTGCTTCTTCCTTTGCAAACTTGAAACTTTAAATGGTTCTTATTTTCTTTTTTTTTCAGATCCCTCAGGGAAGGACTTACTGAAGGGCACTGTTTAAATGTGTGACGTTACTGCAGGAAGATCACAGCAGGATAGTCATCTTGCTTTGCACCTCTTTTTCCTAAGGGTAAGTTTGGGCTTTAGGCCTTTATAATGTGTTTAAGGGTGAAGGTGGGTAAATAAGTACAAGCTGCTACCTTATTTTCTTTATAACTACACTTGGAAATCTAAAAGTCTGTAGAGCCAAGGTCCTACAGTGCATCTGTAGATGGTCAGAGATTCTTCCTGCAGTGATGTCAGACACTTTGTATCTTCTGAGTGCCTCAAAATTTTATGTTTAAATGTAGGTATATTATTTTCAATCCTAAGATTGAAATTATTTGGGGAAATCAAACAACCCCTCCTTGCAATCTGTAACAGAGATGGGGGGGTTAGTTGAATCATAGTGTTTACAATTTGTTATAATTGAATTAGGCAGATTGAACTAAGATAATGGAACTAACTTACAAAGAATTTCCAGTGTGCATGCTTTAGAACAGTACAAAACGATAAAGTAAATTTACATTAGTGGTATAGTGAAATGGAAAGTCTTCCATTTGGAGAACAATTTAATGATGATTACATATTAAATGTGAAGCCATTATAATGTCAGATTTTTACCAGTTTTATTACTTAATTTACATAGATTTTTTTCTGTGACTTTGTACAATGAGTGCAAAGTAGGAACTGTATTTAAAAAAAACCAAACAAACCCACACTGGTTTTAAATATCTTGAAATATCTTTAGTGATTCAGCTTCTACTATGGTTACAATCTTTCATGTCAGAACTTTAATGAGAGACTGATATGTTTGTTCTCCCTTTGTCAGTGTCCCCTTTCACCTTAGTCTTTGTACTTAATTGCTTAAAAATGTATCGATTTAACAAAACATTTTGTAGATGGAGGAAGAACAACCTTTGCTACTGAGGATGTAGAGTATCTGAAAGTATTGATTGTTTCTTATAAACTAATTGCGAATTGACAGTGTCTTCCTGATGAAATGAAGTAACCCTGTGGATGAAGATTTTTGTGTTCTAGTTTAGTCCACATGAAATCTGTATTGTGCTGTGGCAAACAGAAAACATTTTATAGTGAAAGTGCTGACTAAATTTCTTATTCTGACGGTTTGAATGATGCTACTATGATAAGCTTTCTTTTAGAAAGAAAACACTGGGTATATTTGTAGTAATATAAATACTGCTTGTAAAGGATGTTTTTTTTGCTAAGTATTTTTTTTCCTGGAGACATTTTCTGTTAGGTCCAAATTCTATGTTTTACGAGTATAATAAACACAGTGGGAACAGTGAAAATCAAAATTTAAAATACAAGTTGTCTTTCTGAATGGTCTTTGAGTAATCTGATTTAACAGAAAAAGAAATCTAAAATCTGGCATAAAAGTTCCAGTTTTTCCAGTATAGAAGCTCTCGAGTATAAAAATTAGGTGTTTCTCTTAATTTTGTAATGAAGTTGATACTTTCTTCCTAAAAAAAAGTACTTTCCTCTTCTATGATTTCTATAGCTAACAGCTAGTTTTATGTATGTAGTTTGTATTTTATGTTTTGGTTAGTTAATTGTTGCTAAGAAGGACAAAGTACATAACACTAAAATCTCAGTATTTACACTTGTTATACTTCTATTCTTAAAAGGGCTGTTTATAGGTTTGTTTTAGTACATTTGTGTTGTTACTTTGTGCTCTACAAATGTAAAAGCAAGTATGTTAAGTACATATTTATAGTGCCATGTAATAATTGTCTTTTTACCCAGAAAATGAGAGGTATTTTTATCAAAATATTTTCACAGAGGATAGAACAGTGTAGGTTGGAAGAGACCTCTGAATGTCATCTTGACCAGCCTCCCTGCTCAAGCAGGGTCACCTAGGGCAGGTTGCCCAGGTCTGTGTCCAGGTGTCTTTTGAACACCTTTAGTGCAGGAGCCTTTACAACTTCTCTGGGCAAGCCAGGCCAGTGCTCAGTCACCCTCACAATAAAAACAAAGTGTTTCCTGATGTTTATATGGCATCTTCTGTATTTTAGTCTGTGACCATTGCTCCTGTCCTGTCCCTGGACGCTACTGAAAAGAGTCTGGCTCTGCTTTCTTTCCAGCTTTCCTCCAGATATTTGTAGACATTGATGAGATCTTCCCTGAGTCTTCTCTTTGGCAGGTTGAACAGTCCTAGTTCTCCTAGCCTTTCCTTGAACGAGGGACGCTGTGGTGCTTTAACCCCTTGCTGCATTCTCCAGTAGTTCTCTATCTCTCCTATACTGTGGAACTGGACGCAGTACATCAGGTGTGGCCTTACCGGTTCTGCCAAGAGGGGAAGGTTCACCTGCCTTGACCTGCTGGCAGTACTTTTTCTAGTGCTGCCCAGGGTACTGTTAGCCTTGTTTGCCACGGGTGCACACTGCTGGTGGTGTTCATGTCCGCTGGGATCCCCAGGTGCCCCTCTGGACAGCTGCTCTTCAGGCAGCTGGCTCCAGCATATACTGGTATGTGTGGTTATTCCTCCCTGCATGCAGAACTGTATCATGTGCTCCTCTTAACTTTGTCATCAGCAAACTTGCTGAGGATACATTCTCCCCTATCACCCAAGTTATTAATGAAGGTGTTGAACAGTATTGGACCCAGTACTGGCCTGTGGAGTGCACTGCTGGTTACTGGCTCCCGAGATTTTGTGCGGCTTGTCACAATCTGCTGGGACCAGTCATTTGGGTGTTCCGTTTTTTCTGTCTTCCTCATAATGTAATTGATTCAAAACCAGCAAATGCATTTCTATTTGCAGTATGCATGCAAGCGAAGTCTTCTAATTAATAACTGAGAGTTTGTGGTAATTGTTATACTTGATGACTTGATGACAGCCCAATAAAGCCACTGGAACCTTGTAGTAATTCTGTGAAGCTCTGAATGTAGATATAGTAGTTTTTGTTTCCAGTTAATAAAAGTTTGTTTTTTTCATAGAGACAGAAGGAATGAAACAACCTCGTAGTCTTAAAATCTATACATAAGTCCTACTCCTGGTATTTGTATGATGTTTGTGTTTTTCTGTAGAATTCAGGTTTGAAATACTTCCTTAAAAGCAGTTGGCTGTTAGTATGCAAATCAAGTAGTCTACTGCAGATAGGTAGCAGCTGAGGCATGTGGCCAACTGACTGCTTTTACAGTTACTTGTTTTGAAATTTTCTTTACTGCAACCTAAGCTCAAACCTACAAATGCACATAAAAGTAGTGTTATTCATGCAGATGATATGTAGTGAAAATGTGTGAATAGAAGTGCATGAATATTGGGTCGCATATTGGGTTGTGTTTAGAGTTTTTATGTTCTACTTTTGCTTTTTAGTGCCCAGCATTCATAAGCTAAGGAGGAGAACAGTAATTTGGGGGTTTGGGTGTGGGTTTTCTTTTTTTCTTTTAGAAGTATGCTGATCAGCTATCAAAACAGCTGACAAACTACTACTAAACTGTGCCTAAAATCTGTTTGTTTTTAAATTTGTAGTATAAATAACATTAGCATTACTGAATTGCGACTTTATGATCTCATTCAAAGTACGTGTAGAATTTTCATATACATGGAAAATCAGGGTGATCAAGTGAAAGTGCTTCTTAAAATCTCTTTTCTCTCGTGAATATTATAAAGAAATACCTGCAATCTTGAAATTTTTTTTTCTCTGTATTTTTTAGGAAGATGATGCTCCTTGTCCAGGTTATCTGAGGTTCTCTTAATTACAAGCAGAAGCAGGAACGACTGAAGGCAATTTCTGGAACCCTGGATTTACAATTCAAATTTGTAGGAAGCTTTTCCAGAATGAAAACCACATACAGTTACCTTGATAATTGCAAAAGGATGAGAGGAAAGTTATGATGGCAAAAAACAAAGAGCCACGCCCCCCATCTTATGCTGTTAGTGTTGTTGGACTGTCTGGAACTGAAAAAGATAAAGGTAATTGTGGAGTCGGGAAGTCATGTTTGTGCAATAGATTCGTTCGTTCAAAAGCAGATGAATATTATCCTGAGCATACCTCTGTGCTTAGCACAATTGACTTTGGAGGAAGAGTTGTTAACAATGATCACTTTTTGTACTGGGGTGACGTAACACAAAGCGGTGAGGATGGAATTGAGTGCAGAATTCATGTAATTGAGCAGACTGAGTTCATTGATGATCAGACTTTCTTGCCTCATCGGAGTACGAATTTACAACCGTACATAAAACGTGCAGCTGCCTCCAAACTGCAGTCCGCAGAAAAACTAATGTACATTTGCACAGATCAGCTAGGCTTGGAGCAAGACTTCGAGCAAAAACAAATGCCTGAAGGGAAATTGAACATAGATGGGTTTTTATTGTGCATTGATGTAAGCCAAGGATGCAATAGGAAGTTTGATGATCAACTTAAATTTGTGAATAATCTTTATATCCAGCTCTCAAAATCTAAAAAACCCATAATAATAGCAGCAACAAAATGTGATGAATGTGTGGATCATTATCTGCGAGAGGTTCAGGCCTTTGCTTCAAATAAGAAGAACCTTGTGGTCGTGGAAACATCTGCAAGATTCAATGTCAACGTTGAAACATGTTTTACTGCACTGGTACAAATGATGGATAAAACTCGTGGTAAACCTAAAATAATCCCCTATCTGGATGCCTATAAAACTCAAAGACAGTTAGTTGTTACAGCAACAGATAAGTTTGAAAAACTTGTCCAAACTGTGAGAGACTATCATGCAACTTGGAAAACTGTTAGTAACAAACTGAAAAACCACCCTGATTATGAAGAGTACATAAATTTGGAAGGAACAAAAAAGGCCAAAAATACGTTTTCAAAACACATAGAGCAACTTAAACAGGAACATATTAGAAAGAGAAAAGAAGAATACATTAATGCATTGCCAAGAGCTCTTAATACTCTTCTATCAAATCTTGATGAGATTGAACTTTTGAGCTGGTCAGAAGCCTTGAAGGTAATGGAGAAAAGGCCTGACTTCCAGTCCTGTTTTGTAGTGCTTGAAAAAACACCCTGGGATGAAACTGACCACATAGATAAAGTGAATGACAGAAGGATTCCATTTGACCTTCTCAGTACCCTAGAGGCAGAAAAAGTTTATCAAAACCATGTGCAGCATCTTATATCTGAAAAAAGGAGGGTTGAAATGAAAGAGAAATTCAAAAAAACTCTTGAGAAAATTCAATTCATTTCACCCGGACAGCCATGGGAAGAAGTTATATGTTTTGTGGTAGAGGATGAAGCATTCAAATACATCACTGATGCAGATAGTAAGGAAGTGTATGGTAGGCATCAGAGGGAGATTGTTGAAAAAGCCAAAGAGGAGTTTCAGGAAATGCTTTTTGAACATTCAGAGCTATTT